>JAPIVC010000157.1:305000-315000 GCA_030586385.1 Camponotus fellah | reverse complement strand
CGCGATTGGGACACAGTTTCACTCTTATCGGCAACAGGGTCTTCCTCTTTGGAGGTCTCGCGAACGACAGCGACGACCCGAAGAACAATATACCGAGATATCTGAACGATCTGTATACTCTCGAGCTTCTTCCCAATGGCCAAACAGCCTGGGATGTGCCGCAGACGCATGGACATGCGCCACCCCCCAGAGAATCTCACACTGGAGTCGCCTACACCGATCGTACGACGGGTAAATCCTGTCTGGTAATTTACGGTGGTATGAGCGGTTGTCGTTTGGGTGATTTGTGGTTCCTCGATGTCGATTCGATGACTTGGAACAAACCAATGGTCCATGGACCCACCCCTCTACCACGGTCACTACATACTGCCACTCTGATCGGTCATCGCATGTACGTATTCGGAGGATGGGTGCCATTGGTCGTCGATGATGTTAAAGTCGCGACGCATGAGAAAGAGTGGAAATGCACAAGTACACTGGCATGCTTGAATCTAGGTGAGCTACACTTCATCATTTCTTTCATTATAAATCTTAAATATGCAGGAATCTCTCAAGATTAAGTAGATCACGTGCAGTTCTAGTTATCCACCTCAATAACTTTTTTATTTTTGAATGTACAACAAAATGTTTCAAACAAAAGTTGCTTGACTTTGAGGGAGACGGAAGATGGTGGCAAAAATTTGATCTTGGATAGTCATTGGAAGGTCACATAAAGGTTATTTTTAATTTCTTAAATGGAACCTATTTTTCATTGCATATTCTTGTAGCTTATCTCGAGAGCTTTCCAAAACACTATAATTATGTACCTTTTCGTTAAGTACTTTTTAAGTTGTGAAGGTGCTTGAAATCATTTCTTAATTTTACATAAAATCATAAAATATCTAGTAAAATATTCATTAATGAATTACTTTCACTCCTGTTAAGTTTAAAGCTGTAGAAGAGATATCGTTTCACACGACGATTATTCGCGAGATTTGCACGAATATGTCCTTTCTATGCCATCCAAAAAAGGAATTGCGCCTGCAGCTTTATACAGGGTGAGTCATTTTAAGTTACTCATCCCAATAACTTTTATTTTTGAATGTACAACAAAATGTTTCAAATAAAAGTTACTTGACTTTGAGGGGAACAGAAGATGGTGGCAAAAATTAGATCTTGGAAGTCATTTGAAGGTCACATAAAGGTCACCTTCAATTTCTTAAATGGAACCTATTATTTTTCATTGCATATTCTTGTAAGCTTATCTCGAGAGCTTTCCAAAACACTATAATTAAGTATTTCTTTATTGAGTACTTTTCGAGTTATGAGAATTGGAATCATTTCTTAATTTTACGTAAACCATAAAATATCTAGTAAAATATTCCTTTTTTCGATTATCTTACCTTAATGCTTTTATGTACAAAATAATGAGAGGAATCAATTGGTGTAAAAGAAAACATACAATTGTTTTTAAGAAAAAATATGAAATTGTTAATTGCAAATTACATATTTTTTTTTAGAAACAACTATGTGTTTTCTTTACACCAACTGATTCCTTTCATTATTTTGTATATAAAAGTATTAAAGTAAGATAATCAAAAAATGAATATTTTATTAAATATTTTATGGTTTATGTAAAATTACGAAATGACTTCAATCCTCATAATTCGAAAAGTACTCAATGAAGAAATACTTTATTATAGTGTTTTGGAAAGCTCTCGAGATAAGTTACAAGAATATGCCATGAAAAATAGTAGGTCTCATTTAAAAAATTGAAGATGACCTTTATGTGACCTTCAAATGATTATCCTAGGTCAAATTTTTGCCACCATTTTCTGTCCTCCTCGAAGTCAAGCAACTTTTATTTGAAACATTTTATTGTACATTCAAAAATAAAAAAGTTATCGGGATGGGTAACTTAAAATGGCTCACCCTGTATATTGTGTAGCAGAGTCGTTATCCTCACACATATTATTCGGGAGTGACTTAACGCGCGTGGAAGGAATGCAATATACTCTTTAGAAGTATATTTTTGAGAAGTTCTAATGCGTCCTTGAAATACTACATACAGTTCCAAGTAATCATAATATTGCTGAAATTGTCTGTGGACAATATATATATGCTAATGAAATTTTCTGATTAAATATGCAGTAACGTAATTCGTAGATTTACGATGTAATAAATCCCGACATGAAGAAAAATGGACCAGAAAAATGGAAATATTGTTGGCATATTAAGTAGAAAAATATTCTGAATTTGCTCAAATGTACATAATACTAAAGTATTTCGATATAAATTTATCAGCTTGCTGATAATCAGTTTGATAAAATTTAATTATTCATCTTCAGAAGAAGATTATTTATCAGAAAGACTTATTTTCGATCCTATTTGCATTGTTTGTTTCACGAAACGTTGTTTAAATGAAATATCATTTCAGAAACCCTAACTTGGGAGCAGTTGACCGTCGATTCTCTGGAGGAGAATGTCCCACGTGCTCGCGCCGGTCACTGTGCAGTTGGTGTGCACAGCAGGCTCTACGTCTGGTCTGGTAGAGACGGCTATCGCAAAGCTTGGAACAACCAGGTCAGGGTTAGTCTTGGTCATACGATCCTCAATCGGATAGAGTGCCCTTATATTACACTTGTGTGATTCTCCAGGTTTGCTGCAAGGACCTATGGTATCTCGAGGTCAGCAAACCGGCGCCGCCTTCCAGGGTCCAGCTGGTCAGGGCTTCCACGCAAACGTTGGAAGTCAGCTGGACCGCGAGCCCGTCCGCGCAATATTACATCCTCCAGATACAGAAATACGACATGCCACCAGCGGCGACCGGCGCTTTCCCACCGGTGAGCGCCCCGGCACCTACCACGCCCATCGTCAGCACCACTCCCGCGGCAGCGGTGACGACTCCCGTGATGGCCGCAACCCCCGCGACCGTCCCCGTCACCTCCCCGCCCGTGACCACGGTCGCTGCTCTTCCTCCGACCATCCCGTCACCCGCCGCTGCCGCCAGGTCGACCGTCACGGCGACGGTGACGAGTCCGTTGCGGGTCCAGTCGACCGCGCAGAGCCCCGTGAAGGTGGTGTCGTCGCAGGTGGTGCCAAAACCGACGAGTCCCATGACTCCCAGAGTCGTGACCGGCAACGTCATCCGCATCCGTTCCCCCCTGGTCACTTCCACGGTCGCGGCAGCGATACCCACGGCGGTGGCGGTGGCCACCACCGAGCAGCAGCAACAGCAGACCACCGCGACCGCGACTACGACCGCGGCGTCGGGCCAGACACCCGCTGCCGCGATGTCCGGCATCGCTGCTCTGGCTGCCGCGGCAGCCGCCACTCCAAAAATCACCATGAACAACGTCCCCATTCTACCGCAGGCTGGAGCCGCGACCGCGACCAATACCATTAGGATGAAGAACGTTCAGCCGGGTCAGCAGATTCGCTTCGCCGCGCCTGGTGCCACGGTTTTGCGCGCCACTTCGCCGCAGCAAAGCAAACAGATCATACTGCAGAAGCCTGGTCAGAATATATCTGGCCAGCAGATCGTGCATCTTCTCAAGACTGGACAGGGGATGGTGACCACGGTGCCCAAGGTGAGCCTCATTCCCGGCAAAACTGTCCAAGCGGCCGGCGCGAAGCCCCTCAATCAGGGAGCGACGATATTGCGACTGGTGAGTCCAAATACGGTGGCAGGATCGAAGATACTCACGACCATGAAGACGTCGAATATAGTAGCGATGAGCAAGGGACAGAATATCACGGGCAAGCAGACCATAATGATCACTAAACCGGGTGGTAATGGCGGACTGGTTGGCAGACCCAACCAGATCATTGTCGTTACTACAGGCTCGGGTCTTAGAGCTGTGCAGGCTGTGACGACCTCGCAGGCTGGCACGGGACAAGGTGGTAACATCACTACTCCTGTCAATGTCCTACCATTGTCGGCTACTAATCACGTCACGAATCAACAAGGCGTCAAGATGATTGTTGTTTCTTCCGGTGCGATGGGCGGTGGAACTGCCGGCAAGCCTATCACTATCACAGTCCCGGGACAGGGCGGTGTACCAAAGACAGTGACTATCGCGACGAAAGGCAGTTCGCAAGCCATCTTCAATCCTGGCAAAAGTCAAATCGTTGCCGTGCCACAAATGCAAAAAACTCCCGTAAGTAAGAAAAGGAATATGCAGGATGTTCCGAAGCTATCGCTCCATATTTTAAAGGTAGATTCTCTGGTCAATTTAAAAAACGATTTTTCCTCAGCGAAAATATCGAGGAGCTAATAGTTTTCGAATTATAAATGATTGAAAATAAAGGGTTTTTCGCAAACTAAGCCTTATGGGAATAAAATATTAATAAAGTCACATTCTTTAATTAATTTTAGGTAGAGTTTGCTTTAATAGAATTTTAATTTAAGGCTTAGTTAGAAAGATACATCATGACAAAAATTGAGAATATGCAAAAAATAATGATCTTCGACATTTTCATTGATCATGACAAAATATGGAGCGGTAGTTTCGGGACACCCTGTATTAGACCACCTGTACCACCCATTTAAAAACTAGAGAAGTGGTTATTTTGAAAAAGTAAAAACATTTTCTTTATAAATCGGGTGCGCTCTATCGAATGATGATATTTTCAACTTCTGGTTCTGGCCGGAAATAGGTGATTCAAACCGGAAATGCAGTTTTTTAAATGGAACCCCCTATTTCTCATTGCATATTCTTGTAGTTGATCTCGAGAGCTTTCCAAAACACTATAATAAATTATTTTTCCATAAAGTACTTTTCGAGTTATGAGGCTTGAAATCATTTCTTAATTTTATATAAACTATAAAATATCTTGTAAAATATTCATTTTTCGATTATCTTACCTTAATATTTTTATGTCCAAAATAATGAGAGGAATCAGTTGGTGTAAAGAAAACATATAGTTGTTTCTAAGAAAAAAATATGTAATTTGCAATCAACAATTTCATATTTTTTCTTAAAAACAACTGTGTATTTTCTTTACACCAATTGATTCTTCTCATATTCTTATAGCTTACTTCGAGAGCTTTCCAAAACACTATAATAAATTATTTTTCTATAAAGTACTTTTCGAGTTATGAAGCTTTGAGAGGAATCAATTGGTATAAAGAAAACACAGTTGTTTTTAAGAAAAAATATGAAATTGTTAATTGCAAATTACATATTTTTTCTTAGAAACAACTATGTGTTTTCTTTACAGCAACTGATTCCTCTCATTATTTTAGACATAAAAATATTAAGGTAAGATCATCGAAAAATGAATATTTTAGAAGATATTTTATAGTTTATATAAAATTAAGAAATGATTTCAAGCCTCATAACTCGAAAAGTACTTCATGGAAAAGTAATTTATTATAGTGTTTTGTAAAACTCTCGAGATAAGCTACAAGAATATGCAATGAAAAATAGGGGGTTCCATTTAAAAAACGTACTTCCAGTCTGAATCGCCTATTTCTGGCAGGAACCAGAAGTTGAAAATATCATCATTCGATAGAGCGCACCCGATTTATAAAGAAAATGTTTTTACTTTTTAGAAGTAACCACTTCTCTAGTTTTTAAATTGGGTAGTCTGGGGAAACACCCTTATAACATTTTTATGTTTCTAATTTATTTACGCAAATTATAGGAAGCAGTGATGTCTGGGAAACCGGTAACTTTGCAAATGTCGGGAGGCATAGGTGCAAAGACAGTGACGCTTATGCCAACAAGCAGTTCTATAGTGACTACTTCGAGTGCATCAGATTCGATAGATGCCGGTAAAATGCTTTTTGTTTCTTCCCAGAAACAACCTTCAGCTTCCCTAGGTAAATGGAGTTACGTATTTGAACATCAACGCGATACGAAAAAAATTGCAAATTGTTAAATTACATAAAATAATAATTCCAGCATCAACATCTGATGGCCCAGCTACTACTGATGCCGCGTTAGCCGCATTAGCAGCAGAGGCAGGTCTGATAGATCCGGTTCAGGAACCATCTGGTGGCCTGTCGTTTATGGTAGCTGCAGATGATGGTGCTGCTGGTGACGACAAAATGGAGGACAGCTGTAACGGTAACGAAACGACTACAGCGGCTGCTCTAGTTTCGCAGATGAGTGCCGGCGAACCGATGCAAGTCGACGGCGATGGAAATTTTATACTTCCTCAAGTCGACGGGCCGATTGACGCTCTTTTATCGGAAGACGAGGAGAAGATGGATCTGGACGAAGAGTCTGCCCCTTCAGAAAGCGCTACCGAATCGGCTAATGTCGATGAGCCGGCAGTGGTCGCAGAACAGGATGTTAATGCTCAGGCTGAAAATGTTGAAACGGAAGAGTCTACAATAAAGGAGGAAGCCGCGACGCCTGAAGCGGAAACGACCGAGTCGATTACTCCTGCTGCTACCGGCGAAATTCCCGAGGGAGCCGCTGATAATCCATCAGACGAAATACCTATCGAAACAAGCGCCGATGATGCGGAGCAACCGAGTGAAAAAGAGGTGGATATTAAACCATTAATTGATGAAACGAAACCGATGAAACCTGATTTACCTTTGGTAGAATCACCTGCGGAAGCGCCATCGGAACAGACAGCTTTGACAGACGTCGTAAATCCGACAGCAACGAAAACCGATGAAAGCCAACAGGATGAGAGCAGCCAAGCGAAAGACATAAAGCTCGAGCCGTTTTCTGCCGAAGACGAAAAGTCATTGGCGACTGAGAATCTATTTGTTGAGGATACGGCGCATCTTTCCAAGGATGGAACTCAGGAAACTGAGAAAGTGAAAGATGAAAACGCAGAAGCAGAAGTCGATCTTCCGGCTGAGGATTCTCTCGCAAAGTCGGAGGACACCAATGAGCCAATGGCCACCGATGATGGCACGTTGGCTGCGACAGACGCAGTTAATGTAACACCGGTGACGACTCCGGTCGTAACTCCGAGTGTGCAGATGAAAGTGGAACCAACTGACGAACCTGCAGAACACGACAAGTCGCCTGATGTACCAGTATCGTCAATCAACGGTGTCGCCTTGCCTCTCGAGAAGGAAATGGAAGACGCAAAGGTACACCCTCCTGTGAAAATGGAAGTGAAGGACGAGCTAACGTCCTCGAAGAAAGAAAATTTGAAGCAGGAGAAGCTCAATGATGCTAGATCGGAAACCGGGGATGATTCGACGGCTTTGACGACATTGGCTACCGCTGCTTTGGGATCGGCTGAGTCACCGATAAAAGTTAAAAACGAACAGGTAGATTTTATTATAATGCACGGTTTTGCCAACAGATGTATTATATTAATTGCAAGGTTGGCATGTTTTAAACAATGTGTTTAAAACTGTTTGATTAAAATTTGTTTAAAACAATGGACACTGAAAACTATTTTAAAACTATTTTAAACTACTGTTTAGAACCGTTTAAAATGTCGCAAATAAAATATATGATTATTTGGAAAAGAAATTGTAAAAAATATCAAAAACAAACAAAAACTAATGTGTATGTTGCAAAAAAATTTTTGTTTTAGGTTTTTATCTATATTTATGTAACATATAGATAGAAAAATATAAATAATAAAATAAAAATGATAAGATGGGTATTATTTTAGCGGAATATTTATTTTTCGATTTATTAAATAACAATCAATACAATAAAGATTCTTAGAAGATTATTGACTGATTTTACATTTTACATTTTAGCATTTTAAATTAAGTACATAACTCATAGCAGATCAGTAGTTCTAAAAAAAGTTCTTCTTTTAAAAAGAAGAATTGAAGTTTTTTATTTTTCTTTTATTTATAATTTATGTTGAGAGTTAAGCATGAGGTTATTTAATAAGAATAGGAAAGGAATCAAAGTATTATATATTAAATATTATTAAATATTATTAACTAGAACTTTTTTTTAAAAATACTGATCTGCTATGAGTTATGTACTATTAATTTAAAATGCTAAAATGTAAAATATAAAGCAGTCAATATCTTCTAAGTATCTTAATCTTTATTGTATTGATTGTTATTTAATATCCAAAAATAAATATTCTGCTAAAATAATACCCATCTTATCATTTTTATTTTATTATTTATATTTTTAATAGCGTGATCAATTTTAGCAACGTTATTTACAGTTTAACGCTAGCGAAAAATTTAAATATTTACACAGATCAAAGCCATTAAGTATTTTTTGCTTGTTGTATTAATATTAAGTGTTTGTTGCTTGGATATTATTTTAGCGGAATATTTATTTTTGAATATTAAATAACAATCAATACAATAAAGATTATTTAGAAGATATTGACTGACTTTACATTTTACATTTTAACATTTTAAATTAATAGTACATAACTCATAGCAGGTCAGTAGTTCTCAAAAAAAGTTCTTTTAAAAAGAAGAATTGAGGTTTTTTATTTTTATTTTATTTATAATTTATGTTGAGAGTAAGCATGAGATTACTTAATAAGAATAGGAAAGGAACGAAAGTATTATATATTAAATATTATTAAATATTATTATATATTAAATATTATTATCTAGAACTTTTTTTTAAAACTACTGACTATTGCTATGAGTTATGTACTATTAATTTAAAATGCTAAAATGTAAAATATAAAGTCAGTCAATATCTTCTAAGTATCTATAATCTTTATTGTATTGATTGTTATTTAATATCCAAAAATAAATATTCTGCTAAAATAATACCCATCTTAACATTTTTATTTTATTATTTATATTTTTAATAGCGTGGTCAATTTTGGCAACGTTATTTACAGTTTAACGCTAGCGAAAAATTTAAATATTTACACAGATCAAAGTTATCAAGTGTTTTTTCTTGTTTAAAACATGCTTTTTTTATTTAAAACATGTTTTTTTACTTTACTTAAAAAGACAAATAAAACAAAAAACATTGTTGTTCTAAACAAAAAAAACAACGTTTTTTGTTTAAAATAAAAAAAGAAACAAATTTCTTGCCAATCCTGATTAATTGATATTTTTGCAGAGCGAAGAGGAGAAGAAGGAGGCAGAATGGTACGACGTAGGAGTAATAAAGGGAACCAGCTTTACAGTCCAACATTATTATCTTCCTGGCGAAGAACCACTAGATATTACACAATCCTTGACGATGGATATCTTTAAAGGAAGAGCCAAAGTAGCATTGGAGCCCGGAACTGCCTATAAATTCAGAGTCGCCGCTGTGAATACTTGCGGACAAAGTGCCTGGAGCGAGGTAACGAGTCCAATTTTGTACGCGTTTAATATTTATATTATTTTTAGTAGTCAAAATTTTTGTGACAAATAAGACTTAGGATTTTTTTTTATTTATTTCATTACAGGTAGCAGCATTCAAAACGTGTCTTCCGGGCTTCCCGGGTGCACCGAGCGCTATAAAAATATCCAAGTCCGCAGACGGCGCACAAATCTCTTGGGAACCACCACCGAGCAACGTTGGTCCCATCCTCGAATATTCCGTCTATCTGGCAGTGCGGAGTACCGCGTTGAACAATGACGGGGAACCAAAAACAGTTGTGTCGAATCCAAATCAGTTAGCCTTTATTAGAGTTTATTGCGGTTCGAATAATGCTTGTTCGGTGAACAATAGTGCCCTTAATGCCGCTCACGTGGACACGACTACGAAACCGGCCATAATCTTTAGAATAGCAGCACGAAACGACAAGGGATATGGACCAGCCACTCAAGTCAGGTGGTTGCAAGGTTAGTCCGAGTTATGTGTACAGAATGGACCAAAAGTCTGGATACAGCATCGAATATCTCGTATAGAATGCATTTTAGAACAAAATGCTTTAGACAAAAGTTGTAAGGATTAAAAAGATGTATTTAACTGTAATATTCGTTTGACATTGAGTAGCGTCGCCAAGGTCAGGGCGAGGTCAACTTGAATTTTTTATATGGAACCTATTATTTTTCATTGCATATTCTTGTAGCTTACCTCGAGAGCTTTCCAAAACACTATAATTAAGTTAGTTTTCATTAAGTACTTTCCGAATTATGAGACTTGAAATTATTTTTTCATTT
>JAPIVC010000157.1:22500-300000 GCA_030586385.1 Camponotus fellah | reverse complement strand
TTGAAATATATATTGAAAATCATGACTTTCTTTATTATTATGAAAAAGCGTGTTTATTGAAATTACGTATTTATTACGTACCAGTATTGCGTTTAGCTAACTTAATAATCTAGATATAAAGTAGATAAAAGATATATCGCGGATATATCGCAGATAAAATAAAGATAATTCCGATTTTAGTATATCTTGATAAAAAATGAATTATTTAAGTGTCTTATCTAGATATTTTTAAGATAATATTTAAAATAAAGGGGAAGAATATTTTATATCATAGTTTGTATATAAAATTATGTTATATTAAAGTATAAAATATTTTAAAATTATTTTATAATTTATTTCAAATTATAAAATTATATTAAATTATTTAATTTAAATTATATTAAATTATTTTAAAATTAAAGTAAAAATTTTGGCTCAAATAGTAATAATTAAAGAATTAAAAATTGTCAAGGCGCGATAATTGGAATGCAAAAAAGAAAAAAAAAACACTTTTTTTCTTTTATTTATTAGTATATTTTAAAATATACTAATACTCGCTTTCGTTAAAATATATGTATTAAACACAAACGTTTCAGATCATTTTTCGATCCACTTCAACGTGACATATTCTTCCCCTTTAACTTGTGCTATGTACTGATTACGCAAATGTTGTTATCCGGTCTGTAAATATAATTGAATATACGATATTGATAAAAATTGTATTCAGTGCACACTAATTATATTTTATTTTAGATGTTTTATAAAAGATATTTTCTTTTCTGAGATACAGATAAAGATATCACATACTTTAATTAATAATATAAATACAAGATAAAATAAATAATAATCGCATCTAGATGAAAATCTAGATAATTTAAACCAGATATCGGAAAACATTGCGTATTTAAAAACTGTAATCTAGAAATAATTCTAAAGCTGGCAGTGACATGATTGTTTACATAGCAGATTGTAAACAAAAAAGAATTCTTGGTGAAACTGATTAATAATCGAGAAACAAATTGATAATGATAAAATAATGAACAAATATAAACAAAAAAAAATAGAAATACAAGTAGGATATAAAAAATGATGTAAGTAAAAAAATTATGATATTTCAAAATTACATATTTTAGGAACTGAAAGAGCGCTACAAAATTCAAAGAGTGTATTTACTTAAGAATATGTACCTTACAATATATATATATATATATATATATTATATATACAATTCCATTTTTAAATGGAATTGCCTACTTTTTATTGCATATTCTTGCAGCTCATCTCGAGGGCTTTCCAAAACATTATAATTAAGTTAGTTTTTATTAAATACTTTCCGAGTTATGAGGCTTGAAATAATTTATAAATTTTATATAAACCATAAAATATCTAGTAAAATATTCATCTTTCGATTATCTTATCTTAATACCCTTTTACAAAATAATGAGAGGAATCAATTAGTGTAAAGAAAAAATATAGTTATTTCTAAGAAAAAATATGTAATTTGCAATTAACAAGTACATGTTTTTTTCTTAAAAACAATTATGTGTTTTCTTTACTAATTGATTGTTCTCATTATTTTGTGCATAAAAGAGTATTAAGGTAAGATAATCGAAAAATGAATATTTTACTAGATATTTTATGGTTTATGTAAAATTCAGAAATTATTTTCTACAATAATAATTTATATTTGACGCAGTTTTAGAATTGTAAAATAAAATTAAATTAACAGCTTTTTTGCCGATTGATTTCTTGTCACATCAATCGCAATCGAACGTAATATTTTTGCTATATATTAACTCGCTAATATATAACTCGATGCATTCCTTATATAATAAACAAAGATCATTTCCTGTTCACGAACAATGTTGTTTAAGAGTGATGCAATTATTTATTATTATTTTTCACGAAATGTACATACAATCTTGACTCAACAATCACATTATAAGAAAATGATTTAGCATAGTATTATAGTTGAAGTAAAAAAATTATATCAATATTAATAATATTTAAATTAGTAAAAAGAAAAGATGGTGCCAACAGTACATGGTGTTCCCAAGCGGTCACCCATCTAAGTACTGACCATGCCCAACGTTGCTTAACTTCAGTGATCGGACGAGAACTGGTGTATTTTTTTTTTTTTTTTTTTATAAGTTGTTTATTGAGTGCCATTTTAGTTACAAAAATTTTTTAAAAACCAATAAACTTGGTGTTTACAACGTGGTATGACCGTTGACAATAATAACTCTTTCGGTTACTGAAGATACAATTTAAAAATTTCTAGAACGTATTTTTTAAATCTTTAAACATATTGAATATAGTTATTTATAAATTTTTAAATGATACGAATGCAGTTATTTATTATCATTGGAATAAAAAAATTATATCAATATTGATAATATTTAAATTAGTAAAAAAAAAGATGGTGCCAACAGTACATGGTGTTCCCAAGCGGTCACCCATCTAAGTACTGACCATGCCCAACGTTGCTTAACTTCAGTGATCGGACGAGAACTAGTGTTTTACAACGTGGTATGACCGTTGACAATAATAAATCATCCGGTTGTTAGGGATATAATTTTTAAATTTTTAGAACGTATTTTATAAATTTTTAAACATATTGAATACAGATATTTATAAATTTTTAAACACTACGAATGCAGTTGTTTATTATTATCATTTTTCCCAAAATAATAATGTAATATTAACATATAATACCAGGTAACAAAAAAAATTTTTTCTCATGTTGCCAAAGGTTTAAGATCGGTTTATATATATTTGATGGTCCTGATTTCGTATCATATATTCACTTTGGCGGAATTGATTCTAATTTTTAAAATAATCGAAATCGCTCAAATTTGATCTATTAATTCTTAAATTGCAATTACCTCCCGAATGATTCAAACCTGCTTTACTTAACAAAACGACGTGCATTCAATTCGTTATCAACCCTTCTCTAAAAAATAACAAGAATTTGTTTTATTAGTGTTAGTTTAATTAGTGACCATATTTGAGCCTATATAGATATACGAACATTTTTCAACGCGAAAATGAGTATTTTACGAAAACAGCGTGTAAATAATCCTGATGTTTTCTGTTATATTTGTGACAAATGCACTGATGTGGATAAAAATTATATAGTTATGTTTTTATTCCAATGATAATAAATAACTGCATTTATATCATTTAAAAATTTATAAATAACTGTATTCAATATGTTTAAAGATTTATAAAATACGTTCTAAAAATTTTAAAATTATATCTTCAGTAACCGAAAGGTTTATTATTGTCAACGGTCATACCACGTTGTAAAACACCAGTTCTCGTCCGATCACTGAAGTTAAGCAACGTTGGGCATGGTCAGTACTTAGATGGGTGACCGCTTGGGAACACCATGTACTGTTGGCACCATCTTTTTTTTACTAATTTAAATATTATCAATATTAATATAATTTTTTTATTCCAATTATAATAAAAAACCTGCATTCATATCATTTAAAAATTTATAAATAACTGTATTTAATACGTTTAAAAATTTATAAAATACGTTCTAAAAATTTTAAAATTATATCTTCAGTAATCGAAAGATTTATTATTGTCAACGGTCATACCACGTTGTAAAACACCAGTTCTCGTCCGATCACTGAAGTTAAGCAACGTTGGGCATGGTCAGTACTTAGATGGGTGACCGCTTGGGAACACCATGTACTGTTGGCACCATCTTTTTTTTACTAATTTAAATATTATCAATATTAATATAATTTTTTTATTCCAATCCTAATAAAAAATCTGCATTCATATCATTTAAAAATTTATAAATAACTGTATTTAATACGTTTAAAAATTTATAAAATACGTTCTAAAAATTTTAAAATTATATCTTCAGTAACCGAAAGGTTTATTATTGTCAACGGTCATACCACGTTGTAAAACACCAGTTCTCGTCCGATCACTGAAGTTAAGCAACGTTGGGCATGGTCAGTACTTAGATGGGTGACCGCTTGGGAACACCATGTACTGTTGGCACCATCTTTTTTTTACTAATATATTATCAATATTAATATAATTTTTTTATTGCAATCATAATAAAAAACCTGCATTCATATCATTTAAACGTTTATAAATAACTGTATTTAATATGTTTAAAAATTTATAAAATAGGTTCTAAAAATTTTAAAATTATATCTTCAGTAACCGAAAGGCTTATTGTTGTCAACGGTCATATCACGTTGTAAAACACCAGTTCTCGTCCACTGTGATGAAACAACTTTATCCATTAATGGTAAAAGGATCTCTAGTTAGCAAATATAACAAATTGTTAATTTATAAAATGATCTTAAGACTAATTATTACATATGCAGCAGCTGTATGGTGCGGCACAAAAACAAACTTAAAACCATTACAAAGCTATCAAAACAAATGTCTGAGACTAGTACTCAATGCGGATAGATATAGTAAAATCGTTGATTTACATGAGCAAACAGAAATGCCATATATAAAAGAATATATCTATAGTTTAGCAGAGAAATTTTATAATACTCAACTTTCACATAATAGTT
Source organism: Camponotus fellah (assembly GCA_030586385.1). NCBI lineage: Eukaryota > Metazoa > Arthropoda > Insecta > Hymenoptera > Formicidae > Camponotus > Camponotus fellah. The sequence goes on along the minus strand of JAPIVC010000157.1, from coordinate 295,465 downwards.
TAACAAAAGATATTACACAACTGAGAGCTCATAATCTACCGGAACATTTTAAACATGAATTACCTTATCAAAAGCTAAATATTTTTTATACAGAATTATAAAAACGCACAATCAAACAATTATTTTCCTTTTTATTAATCAAAGTAATGTATAATATCGATACATTATTTTATAAGTAATATGTAGGTTTTTTGTTTATATTTTTCCTACAACATGAGCTCATAGAATAAGATAATATAGTAAAATAAAAAGAAATGAAACGCCGATATGTAAAAAGTTTATGTAACTAAATAGAATAGATAAAGTAGGTTAAGCTAGAATAAGGCAGGAACTACAATTACAAATACACTTAAGATAACTTTGTTATTTTTATAGAAGAATATAAATAAAATTTTTGTTAAAAAAAAGTTCTCGTCCGATCACTAAAGTTAAGCAACGTTGGGCATGGTCAATACTTAGATGGATGACCGCTTGAGAACACCATGTACTGTTGGCACTATTCTTTTTTTTTACTAATTTAAATATTATCAATACCCAGACAGCACAGGACATTCTATGGACATTCATTTTATGTCCATTTTACGTCCGCACGTCCATGGACATAAAATAAACGTCTATCGTACATCCGATTTAAGACATCTGTTAACGGTCAATATTTGGATGTTCACAAGATGTCCCGTATTGGAGATCAAAGTTTCTCGCGAGCACGCAAGCATGTATTAGTTCGTTCATTTACCGCTACGCGACGTGCGATGCGCTACCTTTCTCGTATTTAAGATTCAGTTATGAGAATTATATAAAGTTTGCAAAAGGTAACAAATAAGATTAAAAATGTATTGTTCAATTTAATTTCTGATCTAAAAGCACGGATTTCAGATATTAAATTGATTTTATAAGTCGGACAAGTAAATGTCCGGCAACTAAACGAAAATAATTTTTCAATATCTATTTAAGATGTAAAATGCAATATGCAAATATAAATTATAAATAAAACGTTTATATAAAATTTTTATGTAAAATTTTATATGAAATAGATAAATTATATTATTATTTAGGGATTGAAATATATATGTTTTGTTTAGAAATTATGATATGTTTAGATCATAAAGGTTCTTTTTTCACACATATAATACACATTTTTTTAATTATCTGTTTTATAATTATCCGTTTTGTGCAATAAAAGTAACATTTAAATAATATGTGATATTGCACTAATATACATGTATGTGATATAAATTTTCTTTAATAAATGTATTGCTTAAAAAATATATATTTCAACTTTTTAATATGTAAATTCAAATTTTGTATGTAACCCCTTTTTCATCTCCTTTTTATATAAAGTTTTTGTATATCTGTTATTGCTAATTTATGTCCATTAGATGTCCATCGGATACCTTTTGGACACATCAGGGATTAAATTATGTCCACCAATTTCATATTTGGATATGCTATGTATATCCACTGTATATTTGAGAAACATAAAACGGACATTTTATGGATATTTTCAATATCCTTGAAGGATATTTGTAGAATATTTTATAGATATCTGTGTGCTGTCTGGGTATTGATATAATTTTTTTATTCCAATGATAATAAATAACTGCATTCATATCATTTAAAAATTTATAAATAACTGTATTCAATATATTTAAAGATTTATAAAATACGTTCCAAAAATTTTAAAATTGTATCTTCAGTAACCGAAAGGCTTATTATTGTCAACGGTCATACCACGTTGTAAAACACCAGTTCTCGTCCGATCACTGAAGTTAAGCAGCGTTGGGCATGTACTTAGATGGATGACCGCTTAAGAACACCATGTACTGTTGGCACCATCTTTTCTTTTTATTAATTTAAATATCAGGGAGAAGACTGAGAGATGTCATCGCCCGCTTTTAGGTGATCCCTGGAAGCGATACTCCCTCTGTGGACATGAACTACAAAACAAATGTTCACGAATCAGTATTCTCAGTGGGTAACATATATGTCCCTCTGATAATATAAATAATATAAATAAAAATATAAATAATTTAATTAATAATGATTTATTATATAAAAATATTATATTATATGTTCTCTCTTTTCATGCTATTATTTATTATGATTTTATTTATTTATTTATTTAATTATGTGTCTTCTTTTTCTTTTTTTCAACATCATTTATTTATTTATTTAATTTGTTTTAAGTCAATCTTTTAAAATACGAAACTAAATATTATAAATATTATATAATTTGACTTCGGAAAAGCGCGATAAAACAGTCGAATAAATTCAAATCATTAGCATAACAAAAGATTCCGTGATATATCAATCGTTTACAATTAATTAATTTAAAATAAAATATATTTTTATAATTTAAAATTCCACGTGTAAATTTTTCGGCCGAGAATTATCAACAATATCATGTTTGACTTTGATGATGTGTAGCAAGCGAGCTATACATGTCACGACTTTGTCATCATTCGCACGGTAACATTCGAATAATAAAATTAAAGTAGTGTGCGAAACGCTTCGTATATTATCAAATTCTTTTTCCAGCCCGATCGTGACTAATATTGCAACATAATTATTATAATTAACAAATATTTTTTGATTAAATTTTTCTAAAAAGCAAATATAAATTAATTATTAATTAAACAATAGTTAAATCATGATTTTTCATTACTTTAATTTTTGATCTTACGAGATTTATATTTTATGCATATATACTATATGTACATACATCAACAGTACTAGTATTATTCGCTCTGCTTATTACTGCTATATTATTAATTTTAATCTCATATAAATGTTGCTCTTATGATATAATAAAGTGTGAATTTCATATAATTATTCCGCGATCGAGAATAGCATGCAGATGAATGTCCCACCGTATTAGACTTTGGTAAATTATCATATTTTCATTGTAATTAATCGTATTTACGCGGATGAGTGTCACCAAGAAACAATGAAGAATATACAAGGAAGAAAAAAATCTGGAAAAATATTGGACAATGTACGGAACACACACAACACACATATGCGATAAGTAATTTTATTATTTATCATATTTATATATTATTTTCACACATAATAAACATTGTTTGTTCTTTTTTCATTGTTTGGATAGTGATTCATTCTAAATTATCATGCAATATAATATATATTACATACATTCCACACTTTAATTTCAAATATTTAAAATTATAAAATAAAATATTTTTATACGAGATACATGAAAACTATAGATATATTGATATGTAATAGATACATTATAATATATTAATATTTAATTATAATAATATTAACATTTAATAAATACGTTATAAAATATTTTTTATAATATATTTATTTAGATATTTTATATATAAGAATTAGATTTTTTATTCATTAGATTTTTTACACTTTTTAAAAGTTATACTCAAGAACAATTTTTTCGATAATTGTGCAACTGATGATATTAAATATCTATTCAACGGACAAATAAAAATATAAATAGGGCGTAATTATTAGCTTCTCAAAATCATTTATTTTAGACACTTTGCTTTATAAAGAGCTCTGTAAAAGTACTGTTTGTTTGCGTGCTTAATTTGTGCTTAGCGTTTATAACAAATAATCAGAGAAAGTTCTCAAAATTATAATTAATATTACTGTGAGTCATTTTCTTTTTTCTCTCTTTCACTTTCTTAAAAAGAGAAAATTATTTAGATGTCTTATTTATATAATAATCATAACATATATGTAGATATTACACAAAAAAAAATATTAATTTGACTAAATATGCTTATTTCGTTATTGTTTTCAGTCTGACAGTCAAATCTCAAAGTCGAGATTAATATGAAGATTCGCGATACATCAATCGTGATACATCAATCGTATAGTAAATTAATCAATAATTTAAAATACTTTTCTAAATTAATTTAATATTTTGCGCGTATATGTATGCTATATATAAAATATTTTTGCAACAAATTAATAATAATATCGCGTCCGATCTTTGCAACATATAACGTATTGATATTTAAAAGTGTTATGGTTCTTATCATTCGCACAATGATACTTGAGCAGAAAAATAACGCAAGAAGCTCCGTCAACTTCTTAACGCGATTGATTTGATAAATATTGAGAAATAATTTGATATGGTTAATACTTAATTTCATATATGTTAAATAATACGTAAAATTACGTCGCGACGACATATCTTGAAATGCATATTTAGCGATGTGTACAATTTAATCAAAAATCAAAGTGAAAAAATCAAAGAAATCTAAGATAGTATATAATAATCATTTCGTTGCAATTTTTACGGATAATAATTATTATTTTAATGCTTAGAGTCACAAATATATTTCATCCGTATTATCGTTCTATTTGACAATATAAATATAATTTGGATTATGAGAGAACACGAAGTAAAACAATTATTCGAATTATAGATGCAAATAATTAGCATAACAAAAGGTTCCGTGATAAATTGTTTAATAAATAATTAATTTTACTCAATAAATTAAAATACTTGTATAATTTAATATTCCGCGTTAATGTATATTTTATAATATATAAAATATTTCGGGAACGAATTATAACGATAACACGGTGTTCGACTTTGGCAATATAAAATATAAACAGTAACGCGCTACACAGTTACGATTTTATTATCATTCGCACGGTGACTCTCGAGTAATAAAGTAGTGAAGAGAAACGCTTCGTATATTGTAATTTTTGTACTAAACACTATTACGATTAGTATCGAAACATAATTTGCTATAAATATTAATAATTAAAAATTAATTAACTTTTGATAAACGATATGAAACTGTATCGCAACGATAAATCTTTATCGAATCGCAATCATTAATTACTGCGAATAAAAATTGAAAAAAAGGAAACAGGGGAGATTAAAAGAAATTAATTTTATTATGATCTTTCGATTATTAATACTTACTATAATAATTTCTCTAACGATATTTATTAAAATTAAATAAATTTCGATCAATGCTTTAAATTTTCTTAATCGGCAATCATTCATAGAATATTTCAACAACGTTTTATGACTTACGATCATTCGCACAGTAACCTTGAACAATAAAAGTAGTGACGTTTCATACATTATCAAACTCGCTCTCTCTCCTTGAGTCAACCTTGGCGATATAAACAGTATCGTGGTAATGTTTCTGACCTACGATCATTCCCTCAGTGGACTTCGAGCAGTGAGGTAGTGAAACGTGGGACGTTCCATATATTATCAAATTCTTTCTCTAACAGTTATTTTGAACATTGCTTTATATAATAGATTTTCTCTTATATTTTATATTTTTATTTATCGTTTATATTTGCGAATTAAAATTTATATAGTATATTACAAAATTAATTATATATTATATTATATATAAAATTATATATAACATAATATAACCCTCCCATGGGGTACACCTTGTCGCGGTGGGAGGGCTTAGTACCTGGACGGTTCCTTGAGGTTTATCTTAAATTTTTCAATTTATGATAAATCTTAAGATGCCTGAATGGGAAGCCAAGTACCCTTTCGCGTCGTCGGTGCCGTCAATGTGCCGCGGACGGCAAGCGCTTCGTCAACGCGTCGCGTTTATACGCGGTATATACATATTAGGGAGTGTTAAAGATATATACATATTAAGTATATCGCGCGATCAAACATAAAATTTTTAATTGCATCGAAATAGTGCGGGAGTGCCGTTCAGTATCGCGCATAAAATAACGAAAATAGCGATATAAAAATATCGCTCGCGAGTGCGGGAGTGTCGTTGAAAATATCGCGCGCCAACAACATGAGAGGAGGAGGAGGCCTGGGAGAGGCATCCTGCACCGGCGGAACAACCTGATGGTGAATATTATTTATATAGAAATTATTATAAATCGTTAACTTGTTATAAACGAACAATAATTCGATCTTATTATTTAGACGAATTAAAGAGAAAGATTTTTATAAAAGTTATATAGAATTTTCTAAACATTTTAAAAAACAGTTTCAAAAATTATAAAATTTATAAAATTTTTCCATACGTATTTATCTACTTATTATTTTACACATTGTATATAAAATTCCGCACGATAAAAATTGTTTTAAATGTTAATTGCATTTTGTGAGCATTATTATAAATGAATTTTATATTTGTATGTTACAGACAACTAGCTTCGATAACAACAACTCCGCTGTTGCGCATCAGTGCCGGTGAGTGAAAAAAACTTTTATTTAACTTTAAGGTAACGGATTCGTAGAGATTGCAAATGTAAATGTAGATTGTAGATTGTAGACAAATCCGTTGCCTTAAAATGGATGGAGCTAGGATGGATTAAATTAAATATTGTATATTAAATTAAATAATTAAATTAAATTAATTAGATATTATTAAATTAAACTAATAGCTTATTTTATTAAATTAAATTAATGTTTATATTATTAAATTAATTTAATAGATTGCTTTGCATCTATTGCGAAAATATATTGAAATATTAATTAAAAAAGAAGAGATCAAGAAAAGATTTTTTTTGTATAGACTTTTTGTCTAATTTACTGAATAAAGAATACGCATTAACAGTTATCAATTTTATCCATTTTTGATGCTAATTTATTCTTATAATACGCACTTATCTTCTAATTGCTCATAGCTCATCCATCGTAGAATTTGTTTATAGATATTATTTTTAAACTTTACTTTAACTTAATATAAAGAAATGATTAATTAATTAAATAATTTGTAATATGTAAATATACACACATTAATTATATACGTTATTATAAAATATAATTTATAGAAATTTGTAGTAATTTGGCTTTATTTCAGTTAGAATAAAGTTATATTCAGTATTTAACGAGCGATCATAAAATCGAACGATCGTTACTAAATGAGCGTAAATATTTTACGCTTTTTTGCTGGTAATTGTCCGGCAAAAAAAGGAGTAGTTATCTCCTTCTTCGATCTCTGATTAGAGATCGAGAAAGAAAGTGGCCAGAATCAACGAAAAATAGATTCAACTGGCCTGAAGATTACGATTAGGGTATGCGATTAGGGCACGCGGTTAGGGCACGCGATTAGGGTACGTGACTAAAATATATATACATGATTAGGTGAGGTGATGATTAGAGATAGGTTTCTCAAATTTCAAATAATTTTAGTTAATCAGGAAGTAGGGTTGTTAAGGCTATTAAGTAAAATCATTAGAATTCTTTTATTGATATTAGGGTTGATAGAGCTCTTAAGATCATTCGAATTCTGTAATAGTAGGATTGTTAGGGCTATTAAAATTATCCTAAAAGAATCCTTTAATAGTAGGGATATTATTGTTAGGGATATTAAGTAAAATTCATTCTTTCTTTGTATAAAGTTACTATTGTTCCTAAGAAAGTGTCCATTCATTGCGTGTGCGTGAGTATAAGTGAATTGTGAGCGTTAAGGAGAGATTGCGACACGAGAACAATATCTAGGTTGATATCTAGGATGAAATGAGAGAATAAACGATAAATACCTGTTAAAGAATAAAAAAAATATTAGTGACGTGAGATAATAGCGATAGTCAACATTATGGTAAACAATAATTACAAAACAATAGTGTATATACGAATATGTATTTCTTATAGAACATATATAAGTCCAAGTAAATGTAAATAAATAGATATATCTAATTATTCTCCTTCTCTTTCTTTCTTTCTCTTTTGTTTTAATTGATAAGTAAAAATTATATATAAACGAATTTTATTAGATCTGATTTTTACTGGTAATTCTAGCAGAATAGAGATATTTAATATGGGTAGACTATATTATTCGATATTAATAATATCATTGTTAATAATATGCTACACAGAAAATACTTAAATCAATAAATTATTGTACACGACAGCGAGAGATCTGCGTAGCCGATTAATCTTGTTAAAAAGATTTATTTATATCAATACAGAGTGAGTTTTAATGGTTGTGTCAATCTTTTTATCATGCGGGAGATTATCGACTGCATAATAAATTGATCGGTAAATAAATGTCAATTATTTGAATCGACCGTATCGAAGGTCCGAATATAATATGTATAATAGTAATAATAGTAATAATAATAAATATATAACTTTAATAATAATAATAATAAATCCATACTACATAATTTCAGCTATTAATTTGCTTTAAATATACACATTATATTCGGACCTTAGATACGATCGATCCAAATAATTGACATTTATGTACCGATCAATTTATTATGCAGTCGATAATCTCCCGCATGATAAAAAGATTGACACAACCATTAAAACTCACCCTGTATATTTGCTTTTGTTTATAGAGCATTCAAATTTGTACATAAAAAAAAAAAGAAAACGAAAAAAAAGGGGGGCGGGGGGGCGGAGGGAGGGGGCGGGGGCCCGCCCGGGACCGGGGGTTTTTTTTTTTATTTAATAAATATAATAAAAATAAAAATTTTTTTTTTACCAAAAAAAAAAAAAATTGCCTTAATAATATTAAAAAAATAAAAAAAAACAGTTTTTAAAGTGTAAAAAAAATAAAAAAAAGGCACAAAAAATTTAAAAATTTCTCCCCTCGGGAGAAAAAGAAATTTTTGTGGCAGGCGGCCCCCCCCGGGAAAAAAACCCGCCGCCCCCGTGCGCGCAGGGAAGGAGCGGCGGGGGGGGGGGGGAAGGAACGAGGGGGGGGCCGGGCCGGGAAAACCCGGTGGGGCCGCCCCTTTTTTTTTTAATAAATTAAATATTAACAAAAGGGATATAATTTTTTTATTCCAATGATAATAAATAATTGCATTCATATCATTTAAAAATTTATAAATAACTGTATTCAATATGTTTAAAGATTTATAAAATACGTTCTAAAAATTTTAAAATTGTATCTTCAGTAACCGAAAGATTTATTATTGTCAACGGTCATACCACGTTGTAAAACACCAGTTCTCGTCCGATCACTGAAGTTAAGCAACGTTGGGCATGGTCAGTACTTAGATGGGTGACCGCTTGGGAACACCATGTACTGTTGGCACCATCCTTTTTTTTTTTGTTAATTTAAATATTGTCAATATTGATATAATTTTTTTTATTCCAATGATAATAAATAACTTCATTCATATCACTTACAAATTTATAAATAACTGTATTCAATATGTTTAAAGATTTATAAAATACGTTCTAAAAAAATTTTAAAATTGTATCTTCAGTAACCGAAAGGCTTATTATCGTTAACGGTCATACGTTGTAAAACATCAGTTCTCGTCCGTAATGAAAATATAGATGAATATAAACAATTCTTAACATCGCCAAAAGAAATAAATAATATTATTCAAAAATTGCCTTCACTAAAAGCACTCGGAAAGGATGGAATTCAAAATATAGTATTAAAAAATATTGGTAGAAAAGCGATAGTACAACTAATGTATATAATAAATGCAATTATTAAAACAGGAAATTACCCACAGGAATGGAAAACAGCAATAGTGATACCAATATTAAAAGCAGGTAAAAATCCTACACAACCAGCTAGTTATAGACCAATCAGCCTTTTAACAAGTATAAGCAAAGTAGTTGAAAAAATAATATTAAGCAAAATAAGGAACCATGAAGCGCAAAATAACATAATCATAGATGAACAATTCGGGTTTAAAGCAAAACACAATACTGTACAACAAGTTGTAAGAATAGTTAATGACATAAGGTATAATTTTAACATGAATAAAGTAACTATTATGCTATTGCTTGACATAGAAAAAGCTTTTGATAAAGTGTGAATCAATGGTCTAATATATAAAATGATACAGTATAATTATCCTAACATAATTATTAGGTTAATACATTCATATCTTAATAACAGAAAATTGCAAGTAAAAATAAATAATGCTTACTCGAAAGAAAGAAACATCAGAGCAGAAGAGCCACAAGGCTCAGTCAAGGCTAGGTCCAGCACTATTTTCAATATACGTCAATGATATAGTCAGATTTACAAAAACTAAAATAGCAATGTTTGCAGATGACACTGCAATCTATGCGCATTCTTTTAGTGCTGTTGTAGCTGCTAAGCAAATACAAATACATATAAATTTACTCCAAGAATATTATAAAAAATGGAAAATTGCACTTAATGCTCAAAAAACAGAAACTATTGTATTCGCCAAAAAATACAAAGATTCGCGTATATTTCAACACATAAAGATATATAATCAGGAAACAATATGTAAAAACACAGTTAAATATTTAGATGTTAATTTAGATTATAAGTTGACATATAAAATACACATAAGCACTATTTCGAAAAAAACATACACTGTGATGAAACAACTTTATTCATTAATGATAAAAGGATTTCCAGTTAGCAAATATAACAAATTGTTAATTTATAAAATGATCTTAAGGCTAATTATTACATATGCAGCAGCTGTATGGTGCGGCACAGCAAAAACAAACTTAAAACCATTACAAAGCTATCAAAACAAATGTCTGAGACTAGTACTCAATGCGGATAGATATAGTAAAATCGTTGATTTATATGAACAAACAGAAATGCCATATATAAAAGAATATATCTATAGTATAGCAGAGAAATTTTATAATACTCAACTTTCACATAATAGTTTAACAAAAGATATTACACAACTGAGAGCTCATAATCTACCCGAACACTTTAAACATGAATTACCTTATCAAAAGCTAGATATTTTTTATACAGAATTATAAAAACGCACAATCAAGCAATTATTTTCCTTTTATTAATCAAAGTAATGTATAATATCGATACATTATTTTACAAGTAATATGTAGGTTTTTGTTTATATTTTTCCTACAACATGAACTCATAGAATAAGATAATATAGTAAAATAAAAAGAAGTGAAACGCCGGATATGTAAAAAATTTATGTAATTAAATAGAATAGATAAAGTAGGTTACGCTAGAATAAAGCAGGAACTACAATTACAAATACACTTAAGATAACTTTGTTATTTTTTTTTTATAGAAGAATATAAATAAAATTTTTGTTAAAAAAAGTTCTCGTTCGATCACAGAAGTTAAGCAACGTTGGGCATAGTCAGTACTTAGATGGGTGACCGCTTGGGAACACCGTGTACTGTTGGCACCATCTTTGTTTTTGCTAATTTAAATATTATCAATAATGATATAATTTTTTTATTCCAATGATAATAAATAACTGCATTCATATCATTTAAAAATTTATAAATAACTGTATTCAATATGTTTAGATTTATAAAATGTTCTAAAAAAATTTTTAAATTGTATCTTCAGTAACCGAAAGATTTATTATTGTCAACGGTCATACCACGTTGTAAAACACCAGTTCTCGTCCGATCACTGAAGTTAAGCAACGTTGGGCATGGTCAGTATTTAGATGGGTGACCGCTTGGGAACACTATGTACTGTTGGCACCTTTTTTGTTGACATCTTTTTTTTACTAATTTAAATATTATCAATATTGATATAATTTTTTTATTCCAATGTTAATAAATAATTGCATTCATATCATTTAAAAATTTATAAATAATTGTATTCAATATGTTTAAAAATTTATAAAACACGTTCTAAAAATTTTAAAATTGTATCTTCAGTAACCGAAAGACTTAGTATTGTCAACGGTCATACCACGTTGTAAAACATCAGTTCTTGTAAAGACGGAGCAGATGTCTATTTAAACTCAAATATCATAAACTTACAAAAATTTAAAAGCCATATATTAACACAATTACATAAAAACAGAGAGAATGGCCAAATGTAAATGAAAACGCGATTAGAATAGTAAAAAAACTGTTGAGAGATGTCAAAAGTAGACTGAAAGTAGAATTCGCGAGCTCGGTAAACAAATACTGGGAGGAAAAATTCCACAATATTCCTGCTAATAACTCCGCGTCAATTTTCCCGCAAGTAAACTCAATATTCCGGAAAAGAACATAGCCGAATTATCACAGCTTAAAATCCTTCGCGAGAGCAAACATATTTTAAACAAATATAATATAAACATCGAAAATATACCTATAAATGAAAATAATGAAACCATAGTCAGTAACATTGAAGATAAACTTAATGTAATTGGTGTTTTTTTGCAAACATAAAAGCAACGAAAGTAGGACGAATAATATTAAATTTGAAGAGATAATAGAAAAAAAGCGCGCGAATTAATCAACATAGCAGAAATAAAGCGTAAAAATAATGAAGTAATATGCACATTCAACGAAAATAATACTTCTGATAACTTCTGATAACCCAATAATAGAAGAGGGACTGAAAAACTATTTTACTAATGTTTCTTCTCTAGGGAAAAAAATTCAGTCATCTAATAATAAAAAATCATCAGATATAGATGGAATACCAAATACAGTACTAAAACACTTATGATACTATGACCTACAGTTTATGATACGAGTCTATGCGATCCTCTTTAACAATTTATTAAAGAATAGATATTTTCCACTGCACTGGAAAACGGCTCTAGTAATACCGATCTTAAAAAAAATAAAGATAACACAAACCCAAAACTATAGACCAATAAGTCTACTCTCGAATATAAGTAAAATATATGAAATGATAATAAATGACGTGATATTAGTAGAGTGCACGGAAAAAGACATCCTACCCGAAAATCAATTCGGCTTTCGATCCAAACACTCCACTTTACACGCTATTAATAAACTTACATCAGACATTTGTTGGGCTATAAATGATAAGAAATGCGTAGGCGCCTGTCTCATAGATTTGGAAAAAGCATTTGATTCGGTCTGGCTATCAGGCCTCATTGTCAAACTTAGTCAAAATAAATTCTCAGACCATTTGATAGAATTAATCTGGAGCATGATAAGCGAAAGATCTTTTGTAACTTCCATAGGTAAACTCACTTCCTCAAATAACTTCGTTATAATGAATGGATTACAACAGGGCACAGTAAACTCCCCCATTCTTTTCAATATATATACATGTTACGTGTTGAAATTCTGCAACATAAATTCAGTCTGCCCTATAAAATCTATCGCCTTCGCAGACGACTTAATAATCTATTACGAGAATTCATGGCCTTCACGAATACAATGTATGCTTCAGGACGGATTCGAAAGAATCAATGCATATTACAAATCATGGAAGCTAAAAATAAATATAAACAAATGTGAAACTATATTATTCAGACAGAACCTAGAGTATGCGAACAAAAACGTACGAAAGAATTATAAAACATTCTCCATAAAAGAAGGAAATGAGATCATACCACACAAAACCTGTGTAAGATATTTAGGAGTTTACTTAGACGAAAAGTTAAAGTTCAATCAACATATAGAAACGCAATTAACAAAAGCAAAAAGAGCTTTCTTTCAACAAAAAAGACTCTTTTACTCAAAAATGTTAAATACAAAAATAAAAATAATATGTTATTTACTTTTAATTAGACCGATTATCACATATGGATGCCCTGTGTGGTATAACGTCAGTGCCTCACAATTAGAAAAAATCAGACAGTTCGAACGTAAATGCTTAAGAGTTTGCCTGAGAATGTTCGCAAACCCAGAACATGATTATTGCAAACATTACAGTAACAAAAAGATATATGATAAAGCAAATATTCCAAGAATATATAATTTTATAATAAAACTCACATGAGACCATTTCGCAAATGCAAGCCACATTAAACACAATAGTTTAATCTTTAGTGCATTATATCCACATCCAGAGTATCATGCAAAAACATTAATCTCTGGCTTCATCCCTCCTGAAGCTTTCCCATATTTAGATGCTAATGGCTATATACAAGACGTAAATGGCATTCCAACTATTTATCACATACCTAGACATAAAAATATAAAAACCATAAAATATCCAGCAAATGTAAATTGCTTAAGAGATAAAATAAAATTACGATACTGTATGGATCTCCCAGAAAGAGATAGACAGGATAAACACCGTAAAAAACCTAAATACTGGTGGATTGAAAAAGAAAAGTAGCCTTCCTTCTCTTCCTTCTCTTCCTCTTTCCCATGATTTGCGTAAAGTTAGGAAAAAATCCACTAAAACACACAAACAAAAAAAAAATATATATATATTAATGGCAATGTACCAAAGCGTAGACTGCTAGTCTTATGATACCAGTAATGTATATAATAACTAAACCTTTAAGATTAATAAGATATACAAGTTGTAATAAATAAACAGTATGTACATATTATAACCTATAGTATAATTATAAAATTGATAGTGTTAAGTATTCAAAAGTATTGCAGATAGAATAATGGCTATATATATAGACTGATAATTTGTGTTACGTTGTTTTGTTTCTCTTTTTTAATTATTCTATTTTATACCACGTTATAACAGTGTAAAACAGATCTCCGGAGTTTTTTTCCTACGCCTTTTTCTCTGGATAATATTATATAAAATCGACCAGTAGATCCGCCTGCGAATCATCTCGATAATAAAAATAACTACTATACCGACTATAGAACAAGCATAATAAATACTATCAAGTCCTGAGAGATTCTCCTCGGAGACCACAGCGACATTCAAAATATAAAATGTAAAAAACTAGTTTATTGGTTTAGTTTTTTAAAAAAATTTTTTGTAACTAAAATGGCACTCAATAAACAACTTATAAATAAAAAATAAAAAACACCAGTTCTCGTCTGATCACTGAAGTTAAGCAACGTTGGGCATGGTCAGTACTTAGATGGGTGACCGCTTGGGAACACCATGTACTGTTGGCACCATCCTTTTTTTTTTTGTTAATTTAAATATTGTCAGTATTCATATAATTTTTTTTATTCCAACGATAATAAATAACTGCATTCATATCACTTACAAATTTATAAATAACTGTACTCAATATGTTTAAAGATTTATAAAATACGTTCTAAAAAAATTTTTAAATTGTATCTTCAGTAACCGAAAGACTTATTATCGTCAACGGTCATACCACGTTGTAAAACACCAGTTCTCGTCCGATCACTGAAGTTAAGCAACGTTGGGCATGGTCAGTACTTAGATGGGTGACCGCTTGGGAACACCATGTACTGTTGGCACCATCTTTTTTTTTACTAATTTAAATATTATCAATATTGATATAATTTTTTTATTCCAATGTTAATATATAATTGCATTCATATCATTTAAAAATTTATAAATAACTGTATTCAATATGTTTAAAAATTTATAAAATACGTTCTAAAAATTTTAAAATTGTATCTTCAGTAACCGAAAGACTTAGTATTGTCAACGGTCATACCACGTTGTAAAACATCAGTTCTCGTAAAGACGGAGTAGATGTCTATTTAAACTCAAATATCATAAACTTACAAAAATTTAAAAGCCATATATTAACACAATTACATAAAAAACAGAGAGAATGGCCAAATGTAAATGAAAACGCGATTAGAATAGTAAAAAAACTGTTGAGAGATGTCAAAAGTAGACTGAAAGTAGAATTCGCGAGCTCGGTAAACAAATACTGGGAGGAAAAATTCCACAATATTCCTGCTAATAACTCCGCGTCAATTTTCCCGCAAGTAAACTCAATATTCCGGAAAAAGAACATAGCCGAAATATCACAGCTTAAAATCCCTCGCGAGAGCAAACATATTTTAGACAAATATAATATAAACATCGAAAATATACCTATAAATGAAAATAATGAAACCATAGTTAGTAACATTGAAGATAAACTTAATGTAATTGGTGCTTTTTTTTGCAAACATAAAAGCAACGAAAGTAGGACGAATAATATTAAATTTGAAGAGATAATAGAAAAAAAGCGCGCGAATTAATCAACATAGCAGAAATAAAGCGTAAAAATAATGAAGTAATATGCACATTCAACGAAAATAATACTTCTGATAACTTCTGATAACCCAACAATAGAAGAGGGACTGAAAAACTATTTTACTAATGTTTCTTCTCTAGGGAAAAAATTCAGTCATCTTAATAATAAAAAATCATCAGATATAGATGGAATACCAAATACAGTACTAAAACACTTATGATACTATGACCTACAGTTTATGATACGAGTCTATGCGATCCTCTTTAACAATTTATTAAACAATAGATATTTTCCACTGCACTGGAAAACGGCTCTAGTAGTACCGATCTTAAAAAAAAATAAAGATAACACAAACCCAATAAACTATAGACCAATAAGTCTACTCTCGAATATAAGTAAAATATATGAAATGATAATAATTGACGTGATATTAGTAGAGTGCACGGAAAAAGACATCCTACCCGAAAATCAATTCGGCTTTCGATCCAAACACTCCACTTTACACGCTATTAATAAACACAGACATTTGTTGGGTTATAAATGATAAGAAATGCGTAGGCGCCTGTCTCATAGATTTGGAAAAAGCATTTGATTCGGTCTGGCTATCAGGCCTCATTGTCAAACTTAGTCAAAATAAATTCTCAGACCATTTGATAGAATTAATCTGGAGCATGATAAGCGAAAGATCTTTTGTAACTTCCATAGGTAAACTCACTTCCTCAAATAACTTCGTTATAATGAATGGATTACAACAGGGCACAGTAAACTCTCTCATTCTTTTTTAATATATATACATGTTACGTGTTGAAATTCTGCAATATAAATTCGGTCCGCTCCATAAAATC
The DNA here is from genome assembly GCA_030586385.1 of Camponotus fellah. Taxonomy (NCBI): domain Eukaryota; kingdom Metazoa; phylum Arthropoda; class Insecta; order Hymenoptera; family Formicidae; genus Camponotus; species Camponotus fellah. Next base: position 278,876 of record JAPIVC010000157.1, on the reverse strand, counting down.
TATCGCTTTCGCAGACGACTTAATAATCTATTACGAGGATTCTTGGCCTTCACAAATATAATGCTTCAGGACGGATTTGAAAGAATCAATGCATATTACAAATCATGGAAGCTAAAAATAAATATAAACAAATGCGAAACCATTTTATTCAGACAGAACCTAGAGTATGTGAACTAAAACGTACGAATAATAAAACATTCTCCATAAAAGAAGAAAATGAGATCATATCACACAGAAGCTGTGTAAGATATTTAGGAGTTTACTTAGATGAAAAGTTAAAGTTCAATCAACATATAGAAACGCAATTAACAAAAGCAAAAAGAGCTTTCTTTCAACAAAAAAGACTCTTTTACTCAAAAATGTTAAATACAAAAATAAAAATAATATGTTATTTACTTTTAATTAGACCGATTATTACATATGGATGCCCTGTGTGATATAACGTCAGTACCTCACAATTAGAAAAAATCAGACAGTTCGAACGTAAATGCTTAAGAGTTTGCCTGAGAATGTTCGCAAACCCAGAACATGATTATTGCAAACATTACAGTAACAAAAAGATATATGATAAAGCAAATATACCAAGAATAGATAATTTTATAATAAAACTCAAACGAGACCATTTCGCAAATGCAAGCCACATTAAACACAATAGTTTAATCTTTGGTGCATTATATCCACACCCAGAGTATCACGTAAAAACATTAATCTCTGGCTTCATTCCTCCTGAAGCTTTCCCATACTTAGATGCTAATGGCTATATACAAGACGTAAATGGCATTCCAACCATTTATCACATACCTAGACATAAAAATATAAAAACCATAAAATATCCAGCAAATGTAAATGCTTAAGAGATAAAATTAAATTATGATACTATATGGATCTTCCAGAAAGAGATAGACAGGATAAACACCATGAAAAACCTAAATACTGGTGGATTGAAAAAGAAAAGTAGCCTTCCTTCTCTTCCTTCTCTTCCTCTTTCCTAGATTAGCGTAAAGTAAGGAAAATCCACTAAAACACACAAACAAAAAAATATATATTAATGACAATGTACCAAAGCGTAGATTGCTAGGCTTATGATACTAGTAATGTATATAAAACTAAACCTTTAAGACTATTAAGACCAATAAGATATAAGTTGTAATAAATAGACAGTATGTACATATTATAACCTGTAGTATAATTATAAAATTGATAGTGTTAAGTATTCAAAAATATTGCAGATAGAATAATGTCTAATATCCTAACAGCACATGTAGATACTGAGAATGTTCGAAGAATATCGCAAAAGTATAATGCATATATTCTCAGAACATTCGAGATACATACTATGATATATTAAGTATATACTAAGACTGCTCTAATGTCCGCCTATTTTGGTTAATAGTAAATACTGAGAATATCTTGTAGTATAACTCATACATGTAATATAAATACTTTTGATAAATGCCGTAAACGCACACATTATTTCTCATTTTAATTTCTCTTTTAATTTCAAATCATCTTTTTAATATTTTAAATCCCAACCAGCAATCCAGAACAACTAAACTACTAAACAAATTTTAAATTAAGTCAGTTTATTATAAATTATAAAGTAAACTGACTAAAAAGAAAAAGAAAAAAACTTTGTAACTCATGTTAGTATCAGTCCTTTATTTCCATTTCACCAAAAAATTAAGTACGAGTTTGGTAGCGCGCGTAGCAGCAAAATGAGGAAACACATGCAATATTATAGAACATTCTGAAAATATACGAGAAAGAATATATTAATACGAAGTATTTAAAGTATATTCTGAGAATATATAAAAAATAATACATAACAAGAGATGTTATGGGATTATTCTCAGTATATTACATCTGTAACTTATATTTATAGTATGAGTATAGAATATTCGAATAATATCATGTGCTGTTAGAGTATATATAGACTGATAATTTGCGTTGCGTTGTTTTGTTTCTCTTTTAATTATTCTATTTTATACCACGTTATAACAGTGTAAAACAGATCTCCGGAGTTTTTTCCTACGCCTTTTTCTCTGGATAATATTACATAAGACCGACCTGTAAAGATCCGCCTGCGAATTATCTCGATAATAAAAATAACTACTATACTCGTCTATAGAACAAGCAAAATAAATACTCATTTATTTTGCTTGTTCTGTCAAGTCCTGAGAGATTCTCCTCGGAGGCCACAGCGACATTCAAAATATAAAATGTAAAAACCAGTTTATTGGTTTCAAAATTTTTGTAACTAAAATGGCACTTAACAAACAACTTATAATAATAAAAAAAACACCAATTCTCGTCCGATCATTGAAGTTAAGCAACGTTGGGCATGGTCAGTACTTAGATGGATGACCGCTTGGGAACACCGTGTACTGTTGGCACCATCTTTGTTTTTGCTAATTTAAATATTATCAATAATGATATAATTTTTTTATTCCAATGATAATAAATAACTGCATTCATATCACTTAAAAATTTATAAATAACTGTTTTCAATATGTTTAAAGATTTATAAAATACGTTCTAAAAATTTTAAAATTATATCTTCAGTAACCGAAAGATTTATTATTGTCAACGGTCATACCACGTTGTAAAACACCAGTTCTCATCCATATCACGAGGATAATGTAGAAGTGTTTCTATATAATAAAAAAGACTATGAAACATTAGGTGCAGTATGGAAGAGTAAAAACGTTAAGTATCACACATACACGTTAAAAGAAGAAAAAGAAGGACATATGTAATCAAAGGACTTCATGAACATGTCAAACCAAAGGATATCAAGGAAAATTTGGAAGAACTAGGAATAATGGTACATAACATTAGTCTAATGAAAGGTACAAAGAAACCAATCTTTATGGTAACATTATCAACAGTAAAACTAAACTTATTAAAGCAAAAAGTGCAATACGTATGTTATACAAAAGTAGAATGGGATAGCTACATAAATAAAAGACGAATAGCACAATGTCACAGATGTCAAGAATGGGGACATGCGACAATGAACTGTTATGCCGATCCAGCATGCTTAAAATGTGCAGGAGAACACCTCACTAAGGATTGTAAGAAATCAAAGAGCGAACCAGCCAAATGCGTAAACTGTTACAAGGACCATCCTGCCAACGCTACCATTTGCGATATCTACATAAGGAGATTGGATAGGATAACAAAGATGCAAGATAAAACAAAAACAAGAAATAAGGAAACAGGAAAGCAGCGCAAAGATTTCGAGCTGAATGATACGGGGCAATTCCCACACCTGAGGCCAGTATTAGAAAATAGACAAGCATGGACATGTAATGAGAGTAATAAGCTTAGCAATAGAATAATAGATATTCAAAAAGGACACAAAGGTAAATAAAAACATGTATAATTGCGAAAATGATTTTAAAGACTTCTTAACTCTAATAGATGAAATCAAAAAGTTGAACACCAAGTTTAATATTAAAAATATGTTGAATTCAGTTAAAATGTTAAATGAGCAATTAGAAAAATGTAATAATCAGATTGAAAAATTTCAAGTATTTGTTGAATTCTGTCAATCTCTGGAAACAACATGTATCAAATAAAAATTTGTTCATGGAATGCAAATGGAATCAGGCAAAAAATATGCGAACTCATAGCATTTCTTAATAGATTTAAAATAGATATAATGCTAATAAATGAAACTAAACTTAGCGTTAAGGATAGATTTAAGATCAGAAACTATTCATGCGAAAGATATAGTAGAGATAATGCTGCTGGAGGAGTAATGATATTAATCAAAAATAATATACCTTATAAAGTAGTTAAAACTATGCGTAATAGAAAATATATGTATAAAATTAGCTAATGATATACACTTAATTTCAGTATATAATAGACCATCGATACACTACACTAAAAAAGATATAGATGCATTAAATATATTTGATAAAGTAATTATTGTGGGAGACCTTAATTCAAGACACAGAGCCTGGAATTGCCATGTTAATAATAAGAATGGATGCACATTATATAAATATAGTCAAATGAATAACTGTAACATATTATTTCCAGATGAACCGACTCACTATCCAGAGAATGGAGGTACACCAACAACAATTGATATTATTGTGAGCAAAAATATTAAAAATAATTTAGATCCTATAGTACTTAATGAATTAAATTCTGATCATAGACCTCTAATAATTACAATTGGTCAAACAAAAAGTAATAACATAACAGGACATGAGATATATAATTATAAAAAGGCTGATTGGTCTAAATTTAGAGATATATTAAATTCAAATATAAAAATAAATAACAAAATTTACACAAAAGAAAATGTAGATGAAGAAATACTAAAATTAACATATAATATAGAAACAGCACTTAAAAAGGTAGCAAGTAAAAATAAAATAAAAAGGGAAGAAGAAGAAATACCGGAAAGAATATTGAAATTAATTAAACAAAGAAATAAGACTAGAAGACAGTGGCAAAAAACTAGAAATCCGACTTATAAAATAACATATAAAGAACAAACAAAAATAATAAAAGTAAAAATAGTAGAATATAAAAATGAAATATGGTCGAAAAAATTATCAAAAATAAACATACATGATAAATCTCTTTGGAAAACTACAAAAATTTTTAAAAAGAAATTTCAAGTAATACCAACACTAGAAGATAATAATAATAAACAAGCATTTTTAGATAAAGACAAAGCAGAAATAATTGCAACACAATATGAGAATGTTCATAATATAGACTTAACTAATAATAGTGTACAACAAGAAGAAATAATTAAAATGGTTAAAGAAGTAATGGATAAAGGAAAAGAAACTAACTGTAATGAAAATATAGATGAATATAAACAATTCTTAACATCGCCAAAAGAAATAAATAATATTATTCAAAAATTGCCTTCACTAAAAGCACCCGGAAAGGATGGAATTCAAAATGTAGTATTAAAAAAATTGGTAGAAAAGCGATAGTATATAACATATATACAACAATATAGTATATACAACTAATGTATATAATAAATGCAATTATTAAAACAGGAAATTACCCACAGGAATGGAAAACAGCAATAGTGATACCTATATTAAAAGCAGGTAAAAATCCTACACCAGCAAGTTATAGACCAATCAGCCTTTTAACAGGTATAAGCAAAGTAGTTGAAAAAGTTATATTAAGCAAAATAAGGAACCATGAAGCGCAAAATAACATAATCATAGATGAACAATTCGGCTTTAAAGCAAAACACAATACTGTACAACAAGTTGTAAGAATAGTTAATGACATAAGGTAATAGTTAATGACATAATTTTAACATGAATAAAGTAACTGTTATGCTATTACTTGACATAGAAAAAAACTTTTGATAAAGTGTGGATCGATGGTCTAATATATAAAATGATACAGTATAATTATCCTAACATAATTATTAGGTTAATATATTCATATCTTAATAACAGAAAATTGCAAGTAAAAATAAATAATGCTTACTCGAAAGAAAGAAACATCAGAGCAGGAGTGCCGCAAGGCTCAGTGCTAGGTCCAGCACTATTTTCAATATACGTCAATGATATAGTCAGATTTGCAAAAACTAAAATAGCAATGTTTGCAGATGACACTGCAATCTATGCGCATTCTTTTAGTGCTGTTGTAGCTGCTAAACAAATACAAATACATATAAATTTACTCGAACAATATTATAAAAAATGGAAAATTGCACTTAATGCTCAAAAAACAGAAACTATTGTATTCGCCAAAAAATACAAAGACTCGCGTATATTTCAACCTATAAAGATATATAATCAGGAAACAATATGTAAAAACACAGTTAAATATTTAGGTGTTAATTTAGATTATAAGTTGATATATAAAATACACACTGTTTTGAGAAAAACATACACTGTGATGAAACAACTTTATTCCTTAATGGTAAAAGGATCTCCAGTTAGCAAATATAACAAATTGTTAATTTATAAAATGATTTTAAGACCAATTATTACATATGCAGCGGCTGTATGGTGCGGCACAGCAAAAACAAACTTAAAACCATTACAAAGCTATCAAAACAAGTCTGAGACTAGTACTCAATGCGGATAGATATAGTAAAATCGTTGATTTACATGAACAAACAGAAATGCCATATATAAAAGAATATATCTATAGTTTAGCAGAGAAATTTTATAATACTCAACTTTCACATAATAGTTTAACAAAAGATATTACACAACTGAGAGCTCATAATCTACCTGAACACTTTAAACATGATTTACCTTATCAAAAGCTAGATATTTTTTATACAGAATTATAAAAATGCACATTTTCTTTTTATTAATCAAAGTAATGTATAATATCGATACATTATTTTACAAGTAATATGTAGGTTTTTGTTTATATTTTTCCTACAACATGAGCTCATAGAATAAGATAATATAGTAAAATAAAAAGTAAAGAAACGCCGGATATGTAAAAAGTTTATGTAACTAAATAAAATAGATAAAGTAGGTTAAGCTAGAATAAGGCAGGAACTACAAATACAAATACACTTAAGATAACTTTGTTATTTTTATAGAAGAATATAAATAAATTTTTGTTAAAAAAAAATTCTCGTCCGATCACTGAAGTTAAGCAACGTTGGGCATGGTCAGTACTTAGATGGGTGACCGCTTGGGAACACCATGTACTGTTGGCACCATCCTTTTTTTTTTTGTTAATTTAAATATTATCAATATTGATATAACTTTTTTATTCCAATGATAATAAATAACTGCATTCATATCACTTACAAATTTATAAATAACTGTACTCAATATGTTTAAAGATTTATAAAATACGTTCTAAAAAAATTTTTAAATTGTATCTTCAGTAACCGAAAGGCTTATTATCGTCAACGGTCATACCACGTTGTAAAACACCAGTTCTCGTAAAGACGGAGTAGATGTCTATTTAAACTCAAATATCATAAACTTTCAAAAATTTAAAAGCCATATATTAACACAATTACATAAAAAACAAAGAGAATGGCTAAATGTAAATGGAAACGTGATTAGAATAGTAAAAAAACTGTTGAGAGTTGTAAAGTAGACTGAAAGTAGAATTCCCGAGCTCGGTAAACAAATATTGGAAGGAAAAAATCCGCAATATTCCTGCTAATAACACCGCGTCAATGTTCCCGCAAGTAAACTCAATATTCCGGAAAAAGAACATAGCCGAATTATCACAGCTTAAAATCCCCCACGAGAGCAAGCATATTAGACAAATATAATATAAACATCGAAAATATACCTATAAATGAAAATAATGAAACCATAGTCAGTAACATTGAAGATAATCTTAATTGGTGCTTTTCTTGCAAACATAAACAACGAAAGCAGGACGAATAATATTAGATTTGAAGAGATAATAGAAAAAAAGCGCGCGAATTAATCAACATAGCAGAAATAAAGCGTAAAAATAATGAAGTAATATGCACATTCAACGAAAATAATACTTCTGATAACCCAACAAGAAATAGAAGAAAAACTACTTTATTAATGTTTTTTCTCTAGGGAAAAAATTCAGTCATCATAAAAAATCATCAGATATAGATGGAATACCAAATATAGTACTCCTACACTTACCTACAGTTATGATACGAGCCTATGCGATCCTCTTTAACAATTTATTAAGCAATAGATATTTTCCACTGCACTGGAAAAAGGCTCTAGTAGTACCGATCTTAAAAAGAAATAAAGATGACAAACCCAATAAATTATAGACCAATAAGTCTACTCCCGAATATAAGTAAAATATATGAAATGATAATAAATGACGCGAAATTAGTAGAGTGCTCGGAAAAAGACATCTTACCCGAAAATCAATTCAGCTTTCGATCCAAACACTCTACTTTACACGCTATTAATAAACTTACATCAGACATTTGTTGGGCCATACATGATAACAAGTGCGTAGGCGCTTGTCTCATAGATTTGGAAAAAGCATTTGATTCGGTTTAGCTATCAGGCCTCATTGTCAAACTTAGTCAAAATAAATTCTTAGATCATTTGATAGAATTAATCTGGAGCATGAGGGAAAGATCTTTTGTAACTGCCATAGGTAAATTCACTTCCTCAAATAACTTCGTTATAATGAATGGATTACAACAGGACACAGTAAACTCTCTCATTCTTTTCAATATATATACATGTTACGTGTTGAAATTCTGCAATATAAATTCGGTCCGCCCCATAAAATCTATCGCCTTCGACTTAATAATCTATTACGAGGATTCATGGCCTTCACGAATACAATGTATGCTTCAGGACGGATTCAAAAGAATCAATGCATATTACAAATCATGATAGCTAAAAATAAATATAAACAAATGCGAAACCATTTTATTCAGACAGAACCTAGAGTATGCGAACAAAAACGTACGAAAGAATTATAAAACATTTTCCATAAAAAGAAGGAAATGAGACCACACAGAAGCTGTGTAAGATATTTAGGAGTTTACTTAGACAAAAGTTAAAGTTCAATCAACATATAGAAGCGCAATTAATAAAAGCAAAAAGAGCTTTCTTTCAACAAAAAAGACTCTTTTACTCAAAAATGTAAAAATACAAAAATAAAAATAATATGTTACTTACTTTTAATTAGACCGATTATTACATATGGATGCCTTGTTGGTATAACGTCAGTGCCTCACAATTAGAAAAAAATCAGACAGTTCGAACGTAAATGCTTAAGAGTTTGCCTGAGAATGTTCGCAAACCCAGAACATGATTATTGCAAACATTACAGTAACAAAAAAGATATATGATAAAGCAAATATTCCAAGCCACATTAAACACAATAGTTTAATCTTTGGTGCATTATATCCACACCCAGAGTATCACGTAAAAACATTAATCTCTGGCTTCATCCCCCCTGAAGCTTTCCCATACTTAGATGCTAATGGCTATATACAAGACGTAAATGGCATTCCACTCATTTATCACATACCTAGACACAAAAATATAAAAACCATAAAATATCCAGCAAATGTAAATTGCTTAAGAGATAAAATTAATTTACGATACTGTATGGATTTTCCAGAAAGAGATAGACAAGATAAACACCGTGAAAAACCCAAATACTGATGGATTGAAAAAGAAAAGTAGCCTTCCTTCCCTTCCTTCTCTTCCTCTTTCGTATGATTAGCGTAAAGTAAGGAAAAATCCACTAAAGCACACAAACAAAAAATATATATATATATTAATGACAATGTAGCAAAGCGCAGACTGCTAATCTTATGACTACTGGTAATATAAGCTACTGGTATATAAGCTAAACTTTTAAGACTGTTGGGACTAATAAGGTTTGAAGGTTGTAATTATTCTTGTTCTATAGTCGGTATAGTAGTTATTTTTATTATCGAGATGATTCGCAGGCGGATCTTTACAGGTCGATCTTATGTAATCATAGACTTATAGGGTGTCCGTCGATGTTCGACCTTAACGAAATAAATAAGTAGATTGGCTCAAATTAAGAAGAAATGATCTATATTGTTTTGAGATTGTTACAATAATTAAGGAAAAATTAAATGAAGAAGATCGGGCAATCTGCGTGAGTAGAAGCGCGCGGCGACGAGAATCGTCCGATACTGTAATCCGATATTAGTCGCGCGGCGAAGTGGTGGGCGGGTCGCTCTCCGAGACATGATGGTGGTTTGCGATATACCGTAATAAACCGTAATATACCGTGACGAAAAATGACGCGTCCTTTTAGTGGCGAGAAAATGATGCGTTATCATTTCCACACCACCTTGCGGTAGATAGCATGGTGCGCTTTTTTTATAGTGATTTCCCCCATAGGCCTATTCCATTCTCAATTTGAAAATTATTCAAAATGTCATTACTATACGCTGAATACATCGTAAATGTAAAAAATTAATGGTGACAGTACCTTTACAAAAATTGATCCGTGATTGAAAATCCTTCGATAAAATGTATTGCACACGTTGATAATGATACGATGATAAAATGCTTCACGAATCCTTTCTTCATCTCGTACACGAAGGCGCACTGCTGGACTGGTTATCCCGATATTATGCACGACACCCAGTTTCACATAATTATTGCACAACACGTAAAATTGTAAGGCCACTTGGTTTTCGTGCACGCCCGAGAAATGATTCCATGTAAATTGCGGCCGCACGATAAGTATTTTCTAGTCCGTATGCCACAATCATATTCGTATATTCCTGCAGAGTATACTTCATTTTCACTGTTAATTTACTACGCAAACACAAGATTTTTATTAAAACGTCTTAGCTCTCGCACGCTGTTACCAGACTGCGTACGCCAGCAGCACGCAACTACAGCTGACAGCTGAGCGGACATGTGAGTGTAAGCGTACGTGTGAGTTCGACGCCTGCGCACTATGATTGTCCGTTCAGCTACTCACGCAGATTGGCCGATCTTCTTCATTTAATTTTTCCTTAATTATTGCAATAATCCCAAAACAATATAGATCATTTCTTCTTAATTTGAGCCGATCTACTTATTTATTTCGTTAAGATCGAAAATCGACGGACACCCTGTATAAGTCTATGATTACATAAGACCGATCTGTAAAGATCTGTCTGCGAATCATCTCGATAATAAAAATAACTACTATACCGACTATAGAACAAGCATAATAAATAACTATCAAGTCCTGAGAGATTCTCCTCGGAGACCACAGCGACATTCAAAATATAAAATGTAAAAACTAGTTTATTGGTTTCAAAAATTTTTGTAACTAAAATGGCACTCAATAAACAACTTATAATAATAATAAAACACCAGTTCTCGATCATTGAAGTTAAGCAACGTTGGGCATGGTCAATACTTAGATGGTGACCGCTTAGAAACACCATGTACTGTTGGCACCATCTTTTTCTTTTTACTAATTTAAGTATTATCAATATTTATATAATTTTTTTATTCCAAGGGTAATAAATAACTGCATTCATATCATTTAAAAATTTATAAATAATTGTATTCAATATGTTTAAAGATTTATAAAATATGTTCTAAAAATTTTAAAATTTTATCTTCAGTCCGAAAGGCTTATTATTGTCAACGGTCATACCACGTTGTAAAACACCAGTTCTCGTCCGATCATTGAAGTTAAGCAACGTTGGGCATGGTCAGTACTTAGATGGGTGACCGCTTGGGAACACCATGTACTGTTGGCACGATCTTTTTTTTGTTAATTAATTTAAATATTATCAATATTAATATAATTTTTTTATTTCGATCCCTATATGTTAAATCATTTTCTTAAAATATATAATAATTATTGAGTCAATAGATTGTATATACATTTCGTGAAAAATGATGATAAATAATAGCATTCATAGCAAAAAGAAATGCTTAATAAGTGATTAATAATGCAATGCAAGTTAGGAATATATGTGATAATAACAGAATCTAACTTTACATGTCTGAATCAACAGCGATCATATTACACGTACATTCATTTGATAGAAAATCGTAAATTTACAGTTAACAATTACATATTTTTTTCTTCGAAATAACTATGTTTTCTGTACACCAATTGATTCTTCTTAGTATTTTGTACATAAAAATATTAAGGTAAGATAATCGAAAAATGAATATTTTACAAGATATTTTATGGTTTATGTAAAATTAAGAAATGATTTCAAGTCTCATAACTCGGAAAGTACTTAATAAAAACTAACTTAATTATAGTGTTTTGGAAAGTTCTCGAGATGAGTTACAAGAATATGCAAAAGCATATAGGGTGTCCTATTTAAAAAATTGCAGATGACCTTCACGTGATCTTCAGGTAACTCTTCATGGTCAAACTAATGTCACCATCTTACGTTCCCCTTGAAACCATACAACTTTTGTCTGAAACATTTTTTTCTACAATCAAAATTAAAAAAGTTATTCATCCTGATCGATTAAAATGGAACACCCTGAATACATTTGTCCTGGGACACTCGGTACATACGTCTGTCAGAATAGCCCAGGCATCAAAACGCCGTATCGTATCGTCTCGTCACCAGTGCCCACGATATATAATATCAGAGTACACCCCTAATCCGTTAAAAATACTCAACTGTCAAATGGCTGTCGCGCGAAGGATCTCTTGAAGGAGCGTCGTCGCGACGTCGTTCTCAGGACGACGTCCTTCTGACGTTTGCTCAACGTTCAGGGACTCTCGGACTCTCGGAGTGGGGTTAGTTACGTTAGCGATTCCTGTTTTCATAGAGCGTAGCACGACACGTACATCACCTCATTTGCATATCTGTTCGCAGACCCGGCGATAACGTGACACGTATGTTCCGTTGAGTAGCTGGAACGAAAGGAAAGACGGAAACCTAGTAATGGGAATCGACGGGATGAGGGTTGGCGGTGGCAGATGCCCGCCCCTCCTGGTCGGAGGACTTCTGCTGGCGTGCCTCATGCTCATCTGCAACTGGTGGACCCTCTCGTCCGAGAACCTGGAGCTCGTCAGGCAAATCGACGACCTGAACGAGCAGCTCAAGATGAGGTGCGATTGACAGTTGGCAGTTGTCAGTTGTGAATTTTTTTTTCTCGTTGATTATCGTATCTTGTCAGTGCGATAAAAGTGACAATCATTAGTATATGTCAGTTATATTTATAGTTTTAATAAGTGTAATTAAGTTTGAAAACTTCCAGGCTTTGTGATATTATTATGTATTTATACACAGAGAAAAATATGATTCTACTGCCAAGAATAGCGATTACTCAATTTATTTTTCTTTTTTTAAGTAATATAATTTTTTTGTAATATAATTTTTAAGTAATGTAATTTTTTTAGTAAATTTTTCTTAAAGTAAAGTTCTTAAGTAAAATTTTCTTCAACAAAGAATATTATATTCTTAAATAATCTTATAATAATCTCAAAATATACTCATCACAAGTGTTAGAAAATCTCATTATCATGTCACTCAAAGGAAGAATTTATTTTCTCGTCAAGAATATTGTGAAGTTGTATCAAAGAAAAATCAAACTTACGTCAACTCTTGTAGTAAATCAAATTTTGATTTTAATTTAATATTTATGTGTAAAATACCGCACTTACTAAAATTCAGAATATATTCAATTAAATTTAATGCTTGTGGTAAACTTATGATATATTTGCGGATATATAAACTTAAAATAACTTAATATTTATTTGAATACAGTATATATTTTTCTCTGTGTAATGAAGATAGCGCTGAATTTAATGAGTCATAGATGTCAGGCAGTAAAAAGTTGTAATTTTTTTGTGAGGCTTATATCATTATCTTAAGAAGTGATGGATATCCTTCTTGCGATTTTTTCCTGCAGTTTACTTGGACAGTATATATATATATATATGTAACATTATTCTTCTTCAGGTTTTATTCTTGAATTCTGTGACATGAAAATTTCTTATTTCAGTGCCGAAGAGAGAGATCAATGTGTAACTTTGCGTGGTACCTTAGAACAAAAATATAAGCATAAGGAGGACGAGGTGGCCACGTTACACGTTCGCTTGGAACAGCAAATTGATCTTAAAAAGAAAAATGACGAGCTCGAGGACTCTGTTACTATTTGCAAAAGTGAGCTAGACTCATTAAACAAACTGGACGCCACCAAAACTGCAACACTAGAAACATTGAGATTAGAAAAAGACACAATTAATACTCAATTAGATGTGAAGCGAGATGAGAATAAGAAGCTTCAAGAGGAAATGGACAGAGTATGAATTTTTTTCTCAGTAATAGTGCTAATATAAAGTTAAATATCATTTTACAATATAATGATTTAAATAATGATAAATGATTTAAATAATATAATAAATAATATAATATAATGATTTAAATATGATTTTAGTATAATTAATTTTTAAAGTATTGGGATGACAAAATACTTATAAAGTATATATTATATTTATATTTATACAGGGTGACCCCGAATGTTCCAGTCAGACTTTGAAATCTTAGGAAATTTAATTCTGAACAAAAAATTTCCTATAAACATGGGTTGAAAAATGCTTCCTTGAGAAATTATCGCTCAAAAATCTCTGATGAAGGAAGAGCAAAAGGTGAAAAGAAAATGAAATAAAAAGAAAATTAAACTAAATAAATTTCTTGAAAAAAACGATAAAAATAAAAAATAAAACGATAAAAATAAAAAATAAAAATCTTTTTCTTTTCTGAAAATAAAATAATTTTTTTTAACTAACTTTTATTTTATTTTCATAAAAGAAAAAGATTCTTATGTTTTATTTTTATCGTTTTTTTTCAAGAAATTTATTTAGTTTCATTTTCTTTTTATTTCATTTTCTTTTCACTTTTTGCTCTTCCTTCATCAGAGGTTTTTGAGCGAATAATTTTTAAGGAAGCATTTTTCGATCCATATGAGTAAAAATGAATCATACTTTATAATCTTTTATAACAAATAATAATGAAAAATATAATTATGTAATTGATTATGTAATTATGTAATTATGTGATTATGTAATTATGTAATTGATATTAACATAACATTGATACATTTTACATTGATTATCCAGCTTCATATAGTTTTTCAAATTAGAAGCAATCGATGAAATCCGTTTTAAAGTATTTTTGTCTTTGTCTTTACAAAATTGTTTCATATCTTGAATAAGCGAAATTATATCTACACATATTAAAAATGAAACAAAAAGATTTACAGAAAATATCACATTCCTAATTTTCGACGCAAAAAAATTTGCAAAATTTTTAGTTTACAATATTCCGCTTAGATACCATAATTAAAGATAAATTAGAATACGTTTATATGAAAATGATTGAGAACAGATATCATTGAAAACAGTGTAGCACGAGCATTGACATCTCTATCCCTGAAGGGGATGGTATTGTTTTCGCACACTAGATGGAGTCGAATAAGATTTATTTCTCGTAAACGAAAATATACTTGGTACATTATATTATACCAGAAACGACTTAGACCAGTATTAATTAAGTTAGCTTTAAGTTAGATATGTAAGCTAGGTTTAAGTTAGATGTAAGTTAGTTTCTTTAGTTTTCTTTAAAAATTCAAAATTCTCCGTACAAAATAGTACGTAAGATACACACATTTTTTGGACTCTCTAACAATATTTTTGAAAAGTGGGGACTTGCACATATGGGCCCTAACACAAAAATGAAGCAAACATAAATAATAGAGTTTAAAAGAATGATGACTATATCAATTCAATAGATTTGAAAAGTCTTCCGACAGATAAATGTTTATAGGAAATTTTTTGTTCAGAATTAAATTTCCTATAAGATCTCAAAGTCTGGCTGGAACGTTCGGGGCCATCCTGTATATTATATTTATATTATTATATTATTATTATTAAAGTACATATTATATTTGCATTATTGTTATTATTATTATTAAAAATAATAATATATTATTATTAAAAATAATAATATATTATTATTAAAAAATAATAATATTATTATAAAAATAATAATATTATTATTATTAAAAATATGCATATATTTTATTTATATTATTATATTATGAAATTATATTATAAAATATTTATTTTATAGCTAAAAGGAGAGTTGGATCAACTGAAGCTTACTTGTATTTCATCTGAGAAAAAGGAGACTCCGAATCTCCAGCCACGTAAGTTTCCTTCATGATGAATTTCGCATATTCCTAAAAGAGTAAAAGAGTTTTCTCTATATTGCAATTAATAATCGCATTCAAAGAATATAGTTCAATTTATTAAACTTGAAGCAATTTATACACAATATAAATAGTTATTATTTGCACTGCATTAGCAGTAATAATTGTACGAATCCAAAAGTTTGCTAACTTATTATTGCTAATCAACCCTGCTTCGATGGCGGGATAAAGATCCCAGTCTTTTTATTTCTTTTCTTTTTTTCTTGAATTCCCATTAATTCTTAATTACGATTGGGCTGATCGCGCAAGAATTAACTCGAGTACGTGCCCTTTTGTCCGCACACTTTTGCCTCAGCATTATAAGATATTATCGGGGTTTGCTATCTAGCAATGACAGTGGTCATTAACAAGCCACAGTTGCATCCGGTACCGGTCTCTGCTGTAAGACTATCCGTAGCTGGTCAACGAGGTGTGAAGTTTCACGGGATTCCGATCCTACCAACAGACCCACCCGGTGCTGTGCGCCAAACTCCTCGTTTCTCAGTGGCTATGTTGAAGAAAGGTAGTGATACCTTTCCCCGTCCACGGGGCGAGAGAATGCTACCGCAGACATGAGATTAGAGATTCGCAGTAGATTTGTATATATAAATCACACATTCTTTTGATTTTATACTTGTAAGCAGGGTTGGCGTGTTTTAAACAATGTGTTTAAAACTGTTTGATTAAAACTTGTTTAAAACAATGGACGCTGTTTTAAACATTTTTGTTTCAAACTGTTTTAAACTACTGTTTAGAACCGTTTAAAATATCGAAAATAAAATATATGAGTATTTGGAAAAAAATATATGAATATTTGGAAAAAAATATATGAATATTTGAAAAAAAATGTAAAAAAAATTAAAAACAAACAAAAGCTTATATTAGATGTATATATTGCAAAAAAGTTTTTGTTTTAGTGCTTTTAGTTTTTTATCTATATTTATGTAACATATAGATAGAAAAATATCAGTGATAAAATAAAAATGATAAGATGGGTATTATTTTAGCGGAATATTTATTTTTAGATATTAAATAACAATCAATGCAATAAAGATTACTTGGAAGATATTGACTGACTTTACATTTTACATTTTAGCATTTTAAATTAATAGTACATAACTCATAGCAGGTCGATAGTTCTAAAAAAAGTTCTTCTTTTAAAAAGAAGAATTGAGGTTTTTTATTTTTTTTTTATTTATAATTTAATTATATATATTCTATTTATTTATAATTTTAATTTTTTTTGTTGAGAGTTAAGCATGAGATTACTTAATAAGAAAGGAACCAAAGTATTATATATTAAATATTAAATATTATTAACTAGAACTTTTTTTAAAATATTTAAATATTAAATATTATTTATTACTTTAAATATTAAATATTATTAACTAGAACTTTTTTTTTAGAACTACTGACCTGCTATGAGTTACGCACTATTAATTTAAAATGCTAAAATGTAAAATGTAAAGTCAGTCAATATCTTCTAAGTAATCTTTATTGTATTGATTGTTATTTAATATCCAAAAATAAATATTCTGCTAAAATAATACCCATCTTACCATTTTTATTTTATTATTCATATTTTTAATAGCGTTATCAATTTTGGCAACGTTATTTACAGTTTAATGCGAAAAATTTAAATATTTACACAGATCAAAGCTATTAAGTATTTTTTGCTTGTTTCAAACATGCTTTTTTTGTTTAAAACATGTTTCTTTTTACTTTACTTAAAAACACAAATAAAACGAAAAACATTGTTCTAAACAAAAAGAACAATGTTTTTTGTTTAAAATAAAAAAAAAAACAAGTTTTTTGCCAACCCTGCTTGTAAGTGTACCTCTATTAAGAACACACAAATCCGCTGTACCGCTTTTAACACTTAATGATGTTAGTATCATACGTATCCGGCTCCATTGTTTCATTCTAACGACACACGATCATTTCTCTAATTTTCAACCGCCGAAATATTTTCATACGAGACAGATTATTCTAATTGTAACACGTGAGATTGTCTTTATGAAACAATAATGTACAATATACATACAATTAGCTTTCATTATGCTTTTTTGACATTACAAAGTCTAATTGTTTACACTTGTGTATCTATATAATTGAAATCTGGCAGTAATAATTTCAGAATCAATAAGTGCCATGCAAGAGTATTATTAAAAATTTATTTTCCTATAAGAATATTGTATTTTTATATGCTATTTGCTTTAGGTGTTAAATACGCTTCTTTTTCTAAGTTAATATTAAAGAGACGAAGAAGAATATAAAATTAATATTAATATTAATATTAATTAATATTAATATTAAAATTAATATTAATATTAAAATTAAAATTAATATTAATATTAATATTAATTAATATTAAAATTAAAATTAAAATTAATATTAATATTAATTAATATTAATATTAATTAATATAAAAATTAAAATTAATATTAATATTAAAGAGGCGAACAAGAATTAAATTATGTGTTACAAAAGTAAATCTTTACATATCGGATGCTTTGTCATGTATGTAAAGCATATCCAAGATTGTTGAATGATTTATAACTAAGTTATGTGACAGACATTATAAGATTTATGAGTAATTTTGCGATTTACTTACGCAGCTTGTTGCAATATGACATTTATATTTATAGTAAAATCTTATACAACTGGTATAAAGCATTTAAGTGTAAACTATACACGCGCAAACTTTAATTTGTATTTGTAAAAATATGTTGAACAATAAAAAAAGTGATGCGATAAATTATAATTGTCAACTCTTCAAAAATGTTAGGATAAAACACGTTTATCGAAGATATAACAATGTAAATACTTTTGATAAGAAGATTAAGTTTTTTATTTCGTACAAAAGAAATTGTGTGATTAATAATAATTATTGTTATTATTATTAAAAAAAAAACATTGACATGAAAAAAATTAACATATTTCACATTAATGTTCATGGAGTACGCACATATATATATATTGTGGTGGGAAGTTGCATTATATATTAATTACTAATATATATAATGTGTGAGATAACTCTCTCATTTAGAGTTACCATTCTGTATAACGTCGCAATTAAAACGTTTTCAGAAATACGTACGAATTTCCTTTATTTTAGTGTAGTAATTTAGCTTACGTGGCTTTCAGTTGAAACGGAATCGAAACAAGTCAATGGCACGTCGAATGATGCTGCAGAGCAGGATATGGACGACTTAGGAGATCCTGAGAATCGTGCACGTGGTAATTAGAACTTTACATATAGTGATATCACACATCTTATCGCTTTTATTCTTTTGCTGAGAAATATTATAGATAATCATAATATTCCATACGAAAAAGAGAAACTTGATTGGATCTCTCCTTTAGCGTTATTGTATAGACTTTTTATAAAATCTCTTTTTTTCTGTTGATACCCGACACATATCAATAATAAAATTAAATAATCTTATTAAATTATATATATATATATATAATTTATATTATTATATATATTATTTATTTTTAATTATTTACATTTTTTACATATTTTTATTTAATTATATTTAATTAATTATATTTAATTATATTTAATTATATTTATATTTAATTAAATATAATTAAATATAATTATATTCAATTATATTTAATTATATTTAATTAAATATAATTAATTATATTTAATTAATTTTATTTAATTTAATAAATATATTTAATTATATTTAATTATATTTAATTATACTTATATAATAATAATATTTTTATATATTATTATATTTTAACTTATATTTATATTATTTATTTACAACATATGTGCATATCCAAGTATATATATGTATGCAATTGTATTTTTTTTCATATTATAATTATCTTCAATACAGAAAAAATTAGAGTAAAATAACTCAAGAGAGAATAATTGCAATTAGCGATAATTTTTTTTTCTTTTTTTATTATTTATGTAGATAACAACGGAGATGATATTCAAAATGCAGGAGGAACTATGCTACTGCCAGACAATTATGAGGAAGAGGAGAAAACGCAAGGTACGACAAAGAGATCTGAGGATAAAAATATGTAAAATACACTTTAAATAGATATAAATATTAGCAATGTTCTGATCTATCATAACGTTTCACACTATGTATCATACAAGGTGTATTTTGCTTCACTGTATCATACTTAATTGTTTGTGATACAAGTATTTTTTATACGTCGTTACTTTAAAAGCATTTACATTCTAATAAATTTTTTTACGTTTTTACGAGGATAAAAAAAAAAACTACAAAGTAATGTACATACATACGTGCCAAAATAAGTTGACTGCTTTTTGATATGCATATATTTGCAAAACGATATGTAGAATTTTTGTGCAATAAGCGGTCGATTGTAATCGTTTGAAGATCTGAGAATGAAAAAAAATGCAAAAATATTATACGATATTTGATAAGATAAGACAATATGTCTTCAATAATTTTTTAATAAGCCATGTTTTGTGCCACTTGAAAAAAAGTGATAATGACTATGTAATAAATTGTGAATGTTTTATATAAAAATATAAAATTTTGTGTCTTTTATTAAATAAACATCCTCATTTATATTTCTTTGTCAGTTTTATTGCAGTCTTATCAAAAAGAAAATAAAAATAAACAAATTTTGATGTACATGAGATATTTTTGCGCTTCTTGTTAATTGTTGAAGGTAAGTAACAATTCAAATTATAACATATTTGTGGTAATGGGAATCAATTAGGCGTTATATTGCATCAGTGGATTATTTAAAAAGATCACGTCCACATGTTCCTTCATCGATGCAGAGTGACTGTAAAATTACTTTACATATTCACGATGCATGTGAAATGTATAAATTTTGTATTGGATCCAATGTATATCGAAAATATATTTAGCCTACGTAAAATTTCACATTTCTGGGTATCGCAAAATTCCTAAAGTTTGTATTGTGATGTTGACTTGCGCTACATTATGCGATAATAGCTCGATATATATCGAACTTTTCATTTATATATATATATATATTACGTAAAAAATTACATGCATCAGCCCGTCCATGGTCCATTTTTTCCTTAATATTCTATATACATACTATTAAAATTTCATTGTAACATTTTCGAAATTTTAATACATATAGCAAATATGTATAAGCATGTTTGTAAGTTAAATAAAAGTGTAATAGTTCAAAACAATCGATGATTATCATATTGTCCTCGTAAAGCATATTTGCTATTGTTTTTGTATAGATTTATGTTCGCTACATTTTCCAGGTCATAATCTCGTTATCAGATCCATGATCTACGCCACATACTATGTGTTTGATTATGTGACGCTTAATCTATTTAATTCCTATCTGATAAATAAAAACGAACTCTGCGGTATATAAAACAACAAGTTCTTTACATGTGCGCTATTTTCTCTTTATGGCGATTTTATTTCTCTCTAATATAGCTACTTTTGCGGTATTTGCTATTATTTCTAATTATAAGACACAATAATTATAATACTTTTCGCATATTATGTCAGTTTTTCTAAACATACAATTATTACATTTATTTTATTCAATATAATTACGCTATATTAATTATATATTTCATTGTCAATGCTGCCAGTAATACCTTAGTATTTGCTGCTACAAATAGCTACAATCTCACTGCTATTATTATGAGACAAATCATCAGTGCTTGTTAATAACCAGTATTAAAAATATTGAGAATTAGATACATTATATACATTAATATTAAATAAATAAATAAATATATATATTTATTTATTTATTTAATTATATATATATATATATGCATATATGTATATATATTCACAATATATATCATAAATATATATTGCAATAAATTTGAATTATTATGTAAAAGTGCGCATTTTAGTTTTCTTTCGTGTGTGATTAAATTAATATACAAGTAAAGTATTACAACAAAATGCAAAATGTGACTAGGAAAAATTAAGTATCGACTAGATAATTACTATGTGAACCTATGCCTATATAAATGATTTTTGCTTGCTCTTGTATATTTACATGTATTAGCGCAAATTTTTTATTACAAACATCTCACTTTACCAGTTCGTAACTAAATTAGGAAATAATTAGTGACTAATCTAAGGTATATGAATTTATAGCTATGTAATTACATGTTTGAAGAGCTGCACGTGTGATTAGGGCATGGTGATATTGTTAATAAAAAGTAAATTGCAATTTAATTCCAATATTCTTTAGGGGTTATTCATACCGCAAATATACGAGCTCTAATTATTTTACAGTTTACGTGATATTTTTTTTCAACTTCCATAGAATTAATGTAATATTTATTTTTATTGCCAATTTTTTAATTATTTATGTCTACGACAAAAACATTCGTGCATATTTGAATTGAGAATGTCCCTTTGAAATATCTTAAAGAGATCATGAATTCACATAATACATAACAGTTCTAAACTTTGCAACTTATTTGCAACTTTTATATAGCCTTCATATAATTTGTAGCAGCGTATTTTAACTATTAAAAAATCATTTAATATCGCATATCTTTTATATTTACATTGAATTAAATTAGAATAAATAGAGAACCGATTTTATATTTCCTTATCAATAATTAAAACTGCAACAATTTGTATTGCAAAATTCTATATAATATCTTGCACTCGTTTTCTTTTTCCGTATTGCTAAAAATCATTTCTTATTTTATACTGTTAACACTGTGTGCGCTATAATATATATTTCTCTCTCTCTCTTTGGTCACATAATCAGCTACTAAATAATATAAACTAGAATTTAAGCATCGACTATTAGAAAAATGATTCGCTGGAGTTGTATCTATTCAAACATTAATTGGATGCTTTTGCTTTAGGCTCCACGTTTACCTTCATTTATCGCCGTTATTAATTTTCGTAAGACGTAACTTGAATTATTATCAGCCTACGAGGTAAATTAAAATTGCGGAAGAAACATTAGAAAACTGGAAGTTTCACGTTAATGTGCTCTCTCTGCGGAAAGTATGAATCCACTATATGTCTATATATACATTATATGTATGTATTTGTATGTTTGTATATATATATATATATAGGGTGTAACTGAAAAGCGTCCACGGAGCGAACAGCAATTTAATATTCCTGATTAAAAATCGTGTCGAAAAATCCTGAACTATTTTTTTCTATAATGCTTAATAAAGCGGTAATTATTGAGTGATGCAAAATAAATTTTTTCGCATTATTACGACGCATAAAAATATTGCTATTTGCTCCGTGAGTGCTTTTTCAGTTACACTCTGTATATCTAGACTGTATCAAAAGGTAAGTCAACCAACTAGGAAATGAAGGAGCTTGAATAGAGACTAGTAAATTAAATATAATAATAAAACTAATAAATTAAATATAATAATAAAATTAAATATAATAATATTATAAATTTAATTTTTTAGGTATGGCTTTTAGGTATTAGATTTAATAAATATAGCGCTTTATATGTGTGCAGAAAGTGCACTGAAACGCCTTAATACTTTGGGAAATACACATTTTCGAAAAAAATTCCATACAAAAATTATAGGACTTTAAGTAAAAATGATCTTGAATAGCAAGATGATCCATGCATTATCTTGAGAACACTCAAGATCGTATTAAATTTATTAAATTTACCGACGTAATGCGTCACTTAAAATTTTATGTAACTTTGGGGGACATTTATTTTGAAAATATATTTATTAAACCATTATAAATATATTTATTAAATATATAAATATATTTATGAAAGTGTACTAGCATTATGTACTCTATTCAAGCTTCTCTTTCACCCAGTTGCTTGATCTTACCTTTTGATACACTTCGTACATATATAATCGTGTTCTGCTTCTCTCTATTGAGCATCATGCGCGAATGATTGATTAATCCGAGACCTCAGATCTAAGATAAATACAAGTATGCGTTATATTCCAGTCTCTCTCTGTTCTGTTTGCAATTTCGGAGTACATACACCGGGGGTCAACGACAAGGCAGTGAGATGTTAACAAATCATCAGTCTCTAAACGAGGGAAGCTATATGAAAAAAGAAAAAATTCTCGATAATCTTCGTTGTGATCTATACTATGATATTACTCTCGTCATTGCTATTGGTATCGCCTATTGGTTCAATGTAATCTCACTAATAGAAGACGTCATTATCGAAACTTCACAGTTCTTTTTTTTTTTTTTAGGGCGAATAGTGCAGAGCGTGCCTCTGCTTTCGTCGAAAGATGAAGGCAAATATCGAACGGATTCGCCACCAACGGCTGCGCTTGCGATGCGAGTTGCGGGATCTCTCTTTAGCACGTATCTGTCTGACCAGGGAGAAGAAAGCATCGTCTACGAATTGTCGGAGGGCCGCGGATGTTTCATAAAACGGACAACCGAGCTCCTCCGCAAGTGCCTTACCTTCCTCCGTGGTCACCTGAAATAATAATAATATGACTTTGAGTTCAATATACAGGATATTTCTTCTAACTGGAGTACCTAGAATGTCTCGGTTTCCTCTGATGATACGAAAAAGGTCAAAGGACGAAAAATGTTCAATTTAAAGAGAATATTCTGATAAGCAAAATTTCTTTTAATATTCCTTTTACGAGTTTTCAAGGTCATTTTTTAAAATTTTTTATCAGGTAATATATTTTCATTAACGTAGTGATGTAGCTTATGAAAAAATAAATTCAATACTTATGAAAAAATAAATTCAATACTTATGAAAAAATAAATTCAATATTTATGAAAAAAATAAATTCAATACGATTGATTTATTTTTTTATAAGTTACTTTTTTTATAAGCACTGTGTTAATGAAAATATGCCATCTCATTTGAAAAAATGTCGATGATCTATAACTCATAAAAAAATAAGTTCAATCGTATTGAATTTATTTTTTTATAAGCTACATCATTACATTAATGAAAATATATTATCTGATTTTTAAAAAATGATTTTGAAATCTCATAAAAAGTATCATTAAGAAAAATTTCGCTTATCAGAATATTAGTCCCTTTGCAATTGAACAATTCTTGTCCTTTGATGTTTTCGTCAAAAGAAAAACAGAGATATTCTAGTTGCTCTA
The DNA here is from genome assembly GCA_030586385.1 of Camponotus fellah. Classification (NCBI taxonomy): domain Eukaryota; kingdom Metazoa; phylum Arthropoda; class Insecta; order Hymenoptera; family Formicidae; genus Camponotus; species Camponotus fellah. The sequence goes on along the minus strand of JAPIVC010000157.1, from coordinate 254,143 downwards.
ATTAGAGGAAAGAAGTCTGCGACAGAGATTGATACTTAAGATGTCTTTTTTTGTTTAGAATAATGTTTTTTGTTTTATTTGTATTTTTAAGTAAAGCAAAAAAAATGTTTTAAACAAAAAAAGCATGTTTTAAACAAGCAAAAAACAGTTAATAACTTTGATCTGTGTAAATATTTAAATATTTCGTTAGCGTTAAACTGTATATAACGTTGCCAAAATTGACAACGCTATTAAAAATATGAATAATAAAATAAAAATGATAAGATGGGTATTATTTTAGCAGAATATTTATTTTTGGATATTATAACTATTATAAATAACAATCAATACAATAAAGATTACTTAGAAGATATCGACTGACTTTACATTTTACATTTTAGCATTTTAAATTAATAGTATATAACTCATAGCAGATCAGTAATTCTAAAAAAACGTTCTAGTTAATAATTTAATATATAATACTTTGGTTCCTTTCCTATTCTTATTAAGTAATCTCATGCTTAACTCTCATATAACTTATAAATAAAAGAAAAATATACAGAAAAATATAACATAAATTATAAATAAAAGAAAAATAAAAACCCTCAATTCTTCTTTTTAAAAGAAGAACTTTTTTTAGAACTACTGACCTGCTATGAATTATGTACTATTAATTTAAAATGCTAAAATGTAAAATGTAAAGTCAGTCAATATCTTCTAAGTAATCTTTATTGTATTGATTATTATTTAATATCTAACAATAAATATTCTGCTAAAATAATACCCATCTTATCATTTTTATTTTATTATTTATATTTTTCTATCTATATATTAAATAAATATAGATAAAAAACTAAAAACACTAAAACAAAAATTTTTTTGCAACATACACATCTGTTAATTTTTAGTTTGTTTTTGATTTTTTTTACAATTTCTTTTCCAAATAATCATATATTTTATTTGCGATATTTGAAACGGTTTTAAACAGTAGTTTAAAACAGTTTAAAATAAAAATGTTGAAAACAGTGTCCACTGTTTTAAACAAGTTTTAATCAAACAGTTTGAAACACATTGTTTAAAACATGCCAACCCTGAATAAAAATAAAATAATTTTCAAAAGATGAATATTTTTCACTTTTATATAACATTTTCATTTTTTTACTGCTAAAAAAAAATTACAATAAATACTGTAATCTTTTATCACTGAAAAGTTACAATATATATTGCATATTCGATTTTTTACTGAGACATTAAATATATAAATAAAGATAGATATATATTTATAATTTTAAAAGAATAATTTAATTTTGCTTGTCGACAGCTTATAATATAAAAGCAAAATTATAAGAATTTTTAAAAAATTGATTCCATGATGAAAATTCCCTGACGTTTCCAGATATAAAAAAATATCTAAAAAATCCTCCATATTTTTGCATGAAACAGACATCCTGACGTCTCATTATTCTCATTAATTTATGCATATTTTGTTACATCTATTCGAGAGATTATTCAATATACCTTCCGCTGCTGTTGTAAATCATACTTATTGCCGACTAGTACTAGAGGAATGTCCTCATTGGCGCGCACACGTGAAATCAGTTTCCTATATTCCATCGTCTCCTGGAAGCTGTGCCTATCTGTCACCGAGTAACATATCATGAAACCTTCGCCACATCTCATGTATTGCTCGCGCATCGCCGTAAATTCCACCTGTGCACAACGCAAAAGGATCGTTCCCAATTGTAATAACATTACAATAAGAATGTAAACGAGAGGAACGTATCAACGTATATCGCATGATGCTGATTTTGCCCATCGTAACATACATAAGAATCTCGAACCTGTCCAGCTGTGTCCAAGATATCCAGGAGAGCCGCCTCGCCATCGATAACCGCTTGCTTCTGATACGAATCCTCTACAAACATAAGAGAGAAATCATTATTCTCCTTTCGTACTCGTCTCGATCCTCAAGTACAGAGTCGTCCTTTCACTCCAAGTCCTTTTCCTACCCTACCTCTCCCTCGTTAAGGACCACGCTTGTACTCGAGAGTCAGAAACAGCGCTTTCCTGATTCTAATAACTCACCTATAGTGGGATCATGATAGTTGAGGAACCTGTGGCTGACGAACTGCAGAGTGACAGCTGAAAAATGATCATCGTCACAGAATGTGGCCCAAGTATTTAATGTAAATTAAACTTTAATCGTGGCAATATACGATACCTGATTTCCCGACACCGCCATCACCCAACACCACGATCTTGTAGACCCTGAGTCCACCCCTGGTGGTGGGCTGCGTCATCACCGGCACGTCATCCCCGTTGCAGGCGGCGATCCTGTCCTGAGAATCCGACATCCTGGCGGCTGACGGTTGACATGCGTGCTCGGTGTGTGTGCGTGCTTAGCGCCCACGATGAGATACCTGGCCCTCGGCGAAGCGGCTGGCGCGCTCGATCGCGTATCGGGGCGACTCGTTACTGGACGACACACCCGTGTTGTTGACGTTGCTGGGGATCGTTGCTGCTCCGCGACAGACGTAGGAACGGACGACGTGACTCATGTTTAAGACGAGTGGAGGAGAGGCTTCGGCTTCGGTGGATTCAGATCCTCGCGGCCGGCATGACTCGTCGAGAGGCCGGGGGCGGTTCGCACTCGACGGGACTCGTCGGGTGACAGGCTGACAGCCGCGAAGTTGACTGCGAGTGCGCGCGCGCGCGGCAGGAGCGCGTCGTTATTTGTTGCGGCCTTTCTTTTCATCGTGTTTTACGAGGATTACGAATAAGCTTAATTGTAGATATGAAAAATTGTGATTTTTTTTTATATTTTAATTATATGAAATATATTATTTTTAGTATTTTTATTGATATTTTTATTGTGTAAGATATACAGGGTGTCCCATTTTAAATTACGCACTTGAATATCTCAGAAATACTGCGTTAAATCGAAAAATGTTTCAAACAAAAGTTGTGTGGCTTCAAGGGGGTCGTAAGATGGTGACAATGATTTGACCTTGGAAAATTATTTGAAGATTATGTGAAGGTTAACTTTGAAATCTTAAATGGAACTCACTATTTTTCATTGCATATTCTTGTAGCTTACCTCGAGAGCTTTCCAAAACACTATAATAAAGTATCTTTTCATCGAGTACTTTTCGAGTTATGAGGCTTGAAATCATTTCTTAATTTTACATAAACCATAAAATATCTTGTAAAATATTCATTTTTCGATTATCTTATCTTTATACTTTTATGTACAAAATGAGAGGATTCAATTGGTGTAAAGAAAACATACAGTTGTTTTTAAGAAAAAATATGTAATTTGAAATTAACAATTTCATATTTTTTCTTCGAAACAACTATATGTTTTTCTTTATACCAATTGATTCCTCTCATTATTTTGTACATAAAAGTATTAAGGTAAGATAATCGAAAAATGAATTTTACTAGAATATTTTATAGTTTATGTAAAATTAAGAAACACACTTTTGTTTGAAACATTTTTCGATTTAACGCAGTGTTTCTGAGATATTTAGATGCGTAATTTAAAATGGGACACCTTGTATATTATTTAAATATGAAGTATTGATTTGTATTCGAATTTATATAATATATATTTTTGTAACTTTAAATAACAATTTTTAAATAACAATTTTTTTTCATTTTATTTTTTTTTTATTTTTATTTTTTATTTTACAGGTTTATAGAGAAATTTATTTTTATTTTATTTAAAAAGATAGTTTATTATTAGTTAAAATATTTTAATTATATAAAATATGTTATTTTCATATATTACTCATATTATTTATATAGAAAATATTTATTTGTGTTTGAATTTTTGTAACTTCAAATATCGTCTTATGAAGATTACTTAGATAGCTTAATTATAGATATGAAAAATAATGATTATATTTTTTTTATATTTTAGTTATGTGAAACATAGTATTTTTAGTATTTTTGATATTTTTATTGTATATTATATATATTATTTAAATGTGAATTTATATTAATTTGTGTTCGAATTTATATAATATATATTTTTATAACTTCAAATAACAATTTTTTATTGTTACAGGTTTATAGAGAAATTTATTTTTATTTTATTTAAGGAGATAGTTTATTAGTTAAAATATTTTAATTATATAAAATATATGTTATTTTCATAAATATATGAGTAATAACTATATGAGTAATAACTCATATTATTTATATATAAAATATTTATTTGTGTTCGAATTTTTGTAACTTGAAATATCATCGTGTTTTACGAAGATTACGAAACTTAATTATAGATATGAAAAATTGTGATATTTTTTTTATATTTTTTATATTTTTATATTTTAATTATATGAAACATATTATTTTTAATTTTTTTTGATATTTTTAATATTTCTATTGTATAAAATATATATTATTCATATATTATTTAAATATGAAATATTGATTTGTGTTCGAATTTATACATAATATATATTTTGATAACTTCAAATAAATAAAAAAAAAATTTTTATTGTTATGGATTTATATATTTTATTTAAGGAGATATATCTTCTTAAATAAAATAAAAATAAATTTCTCTATAAATCTGTAACAATAAAAAATTGTTTTTTTCATTTTTGAAGTTATAAAAATATATATTATATAAATTCGAATACAAATCAATATTTCATATTTAAATAATATATATTTTATAGAATAAAAATATCAAAAATATTAAAAATAATATGTTTCATATAATTAAAATATAAAAAAAATATAATCATTATTTTTCATATCTATAATTAAGCTATGTAATCTTCATAAGACGATGATATTTGAAGTTACAAAAATTCGAACACAAATAAATATTTTATATATAAATAATAGAAATAACATATGAAAATAACATATTTTATATAATTAAAATTACTCATATTACTCATATTATTTATATATAAAATATTTATTTGTGTTCGAATTTTTGTAACTTCAAATATAAGTGTCTATAATACATATTTGAATAATTGTGAATTTGTAAATAAGAGATAAATATTTGAAATATTTTATAAATAAATAAAAAATTTTTATAATTTTCTTAATTTAGATTTCTTCTTTTAAAATTTTTTTATTGTTATTCTAAAATAAATAAAATTTGATTTACTAAAATATATTATATAAATATATAAGATTGTTTTTATCTAAAATTTTTTTGTGTTTATAATACAATAATTTGAACAATTGTGAATTTTAGAGGAATATTTTAAGGATGTTTTGTATTTATTTTCAAAATATTGAGAATTTAATGAAAATTGTACAGAATGTCCGTATGTTTAGAATCTTCAGTACAATTTTTAAATCGATTCACTATATATAAATAAAATTTTGTTATTCCAAAAAGAATAAAATTTTGTTTAATAATATAATATATTTAAATATATATGTTATTTGAACAACTATATGAATTTTGCAAATAAGAGAAATATTTGAGAAAAACTCGATATGAGAGAAAATTTTCTCGTATTTTAGATATAATTTTTAGTTTTTTTTTTTAAATTTAAAATTTAAAATTAATTTTTAGTTTTTTTTTAAATTTTAGATTAAAAAAATTTTTTAATTTTTATAATTTTCTATATAAATAAAATTTTGTTATTCCAAAAAGAATAAAATTTTGTTTAATATATAATATATTTAAATATATAATAAAATTTGTTTTTATAAATTTTTTTCTAATTCTTTGTATCATATATGTTATTTGAACAACTATATGAATTTTGCAAATAAGAGAAATATTTGAGAAACTCGATAAAAATGAGAAGAAAATTTTCTCGTATTTTAAATATAATTTTTAGTTTTTTTAAATTTAGATTTAAAATTAATTTTTAGTTTTTTTTTTAAATTTATTTAAATTTTTTAATTTTTATAATTTTCTATACAAATAAAATTTTGTTATTCCAAAAAGAATAAAATTTTGTTTAATATATAATATATTTAAATATATAATAAAATTTGTTTTTATAAATTTTTTTCTAATTCTTTGTATCATATATGTTATTTGAACAACTATATGAATTTTGCAAATAAGAGAAATATTTGAGAAACTCGATAAAAATGAGAGAAAATTTTCTGATATTTTAGATATAATTTTTAATTTTTTTTTAAATTTAGATTTAAAATTAATTTTTAGTTTTCTTTTAAATTTATTTAAATTTTTTAATTTTTATAATTTTCTATACAAATAAAATTTTGTTATTCCAAAAAGAATAAAATTTTGTTTAATATATAATATATTTAAATATATAATAAAATTTGTTTTTATAAATTTTTTTCTAATTCTTTGTATCATATATGTTATTTGAACAACTATATGAATTTTGCAAATAAGAGAAATATTTGAGAAACTCGATAAAAATGAGAGAAAATTTTCTCGTATTTTAGATATAATTTTTAGTATTTTTTTTTTAAATTTCGATTAAAAAAATTTTTTTTTATTATTCAAAGAAAATAAAATTTTGTTTCCTGGAAACGTGTATGTGTATGTGTGTGCATTCTCCAACTCCAAGGCCCGTTCGTTCCACGATTCGCCACTAGAAGTCTCCGTGGTATCTAAACCAAAGCTGAGAGAGAGAGAAAGACAGAGAGAGAAAGAGGATTGCCGCCATGTCTTGGGATGCGCTTATGATTCCTCGGTGAAAACCATGTATGAGGGAGACGAGAAACACGTACCGTGAAGTATCCGGACGGCGATGCGAATTTATCCCTCGCGAAAGACGGACACCGAACCAAGTGACTCGATTCCGAAGCGGATCAGCCCGACGATCTGTCATCGAGCAATCGTAAGGCGGATTCTTCGACAGAGGTTATAGGCGCCCGATTACGGCATATCGTCGATATTCAAAACACTATGAGGAATTTCGGCGAGGGAGCGAGGCTGAGCGTCGCGTGTCAACACAAATGTCAACTGCGCCCAACAGCTGTTCCGCCCAGACGACTCTCGCTCGCGCGCCCGCACCTTTTGACGTTTCGTTTGACAGATTGTCACCTGGACGTGGGGAGCATATGGAGGAGATTTTAACGACACATCGCGGGTATACCCGACGTTATGCGTCATTACTCATCCTTGACTAGGCGTTGCACGCAAGAGGATTTTTTCAAGGACGCAGAGAGATTATTCCATATTTTCAAGCATCATCGAACAGGGTACAAACTCTCGAGACTAACCGTAGTCCGAGTAGCATAGTCAAAGTTAGCGCAAAAAATCTTCCTAGGACAGATTTATAGTTAATGTATAGTGGTGAGTTCATTTCAAGAGTTTTGTTTATATTTGCATTATTATATTTTGTTTACATTTATATTGTTATATTTTTATTATTATATTCCTTTTATTTTATTTATATTATTATGTATTTTATATTATATTTTATATTTTATATTATTATATTTTATTTTTTATATTTATTTTTTTATATTTATATTTATAATATTTATATTTATTATATTTATGTTTATTATATTTATTATATTTATATTTATATTTATTTTTTTATATTTATATTTATTATATTTATATTATATTTATTATATTTATATTTATATTTATTTTTTCATATTTTTTATATTTTATATTATTATTTATAGTTTATATTATATATTTTATATTATTATATATTTTATATTATATTAATATTTTATATTATATATTTAAATTAATAATTTATTTTAATAATATATACATCTATTTTTCAGGTCTTATTTAAAGTTCTTACGAACACATTTTGTGTCGTAACATGAGATAATTATTAGTCAATTGCTATAGCGCAGTGTATCATATGGAAAATGTCATGAGGAATCATAATCATGTTGTACAATGACAAATGACACATGTGCTAATACACAATCTAACGACTAGATCAATAGCGAGATAAGTAGAAGAAGAAACAATGTCAGTTCCTTCCTGCTCGACGAGTAAAGAGCCGGATTATGTAAACACTAAGGAGAAAATGACGTACGAAAAATGGGAACGTTTTAATAATTGGGTGCATTGTATATGCATTGTTACTTTTGATCTTGAATTGGGTCAAGCTATAGAGGTAGGATAATATCACCCTCGCTTTGCCTTAACTAACACAGAATATTTTTCTATACTAATCTCTCATAAATAATAAATAAATAATAAATAAATTTTCTCTCATAAATAATAAATAAATTTTCTCATAAATAATAAATAAATTTTCTCATAAATAATAAATAAATTTTCTTTTATGAATTTCAGGCAATTTATCCAAGTCATATTAAATTATCGGAGCAAGAGAGATCAAATGTCTGCTATTTAGCCTTCCCCGATTCCAATTCTGGATGCATGGGAGATACTCAGTATCACGTAAGAATAAGACAAAGTGGCAAAATGGTACAGGAAACCACTGCGCTTAAGGAATACGACAGAAAATCACCTTCTTTTCTACAAACTGATAGAGATTATTACTGGGGATACGTATATTTTCGACAAGTAAAGGACAAGTCTTTGCCGAGAGGATATTTTCAAAAGGTTTGTGCTGTCCTAAAGCGAGAGACTGCGATTCGCCTGAAATTTCTTTCTACGACCAATCGCAAAATTGCACTTTCTTTCAGAGTATTGTTATAATTACGAAACTGCCGTTCGTCAATCTGTTTGGTGAACTGTGCGCTCTAATCGCGCCGGAATTTTTCGAAACCGGAACCGCGCTCATGGAGGCTGTGGTGCGCGAGATTGATCAGTGGCCTCCTCCAGTTCCAGGACAGACAGTTCATTTACCTCTTATTGGTGTGTTATTTCAGGTAAAAGATAAGCTAAAATTATATAAAATTTTATTGATATAACAGGACTAGAAAAGTTTAGTGAGTGGAAAAAATCATGAAATTAATATTAATATTAATATTAATAATGATAAATTCCCATTTTTATTGTCCCGGATATTTTAGCCAATAGAATAAACTGACAAAAATTATAAAAATAATTATTATTCATATTCATATGTGTTTATACAATTTTATGCAAAAGGATATTTTTTCATTAATTAATAAATCATCTCAAGGTGTTTAATTATTATAGTTTAAAAATTAAAATAAATCTAATAATAAAGTGTTTTTTAATTCAAATTAATATGTGAATTTTTAAAACAGGAATTTTGAAGATATAAATGTTATATTAATTTTTAATGAGAAAAGTGTAATCATAATAGAATTTTATCAATATACATAATGTTAATTATTTGTTTTAAATGTTATATTAATTTTTAATGAGAAAAGTGTAATCATAATAGAATTTTATTAATATACACCTAATTTGCATTTTCCTCTCATTTAATAAAAAATTAATTTATTTGCTATTGATTCCTAATCTTTACTTAGGATTTTAAAAATTTCACATATTAATTTGAATTAAAAAAGACTTTATTATTAGATTTATTTTAAGTTTTAAACTATAGTAATTAAACACCTTGAGATGATTTATTAATTAAAGAAAAAATATCTTTTTGCATAAAATTGTATAAACACGTTTGAATATGTATTTTAACTTTTTTAACAGAAAATTTTTTATAGACTATTTTTAATCAGTTTTTTCCAAATATAAATAAAGATACATTAGTATATCAGTGTCCAACTGTTTCAGACATACATCCCAAATCAAAATTGTAAAGCCACCATACCTAATTGTTGCCAAAAAGATATTTTTTCTTTAATTAATAAATCATCTCAAGGTGTTTAATTATTATAGTTTAAAAATTAAAATGAATTTAATAATAAAGTGTTTTTTAATTCAAATTAATATGTGAAATTTTTAAAACAGGAATTTTGAAGATATAAATGTTATTAAATTTTACATTAATTTTTAATAAGAAAAGTGTAATAATAATAGAATTTTATCAATATACACCTAATTTGCATTTTCCTTAATAAAAAATTAATTTATTTGCTATGGATTCCTAATCTTTACTTAGGATTTTATTTTGGATAAAGCTTAAAGCGGAAAAAAATTCTCAATTTAGATAAATTTAAAAAAAAAGTGAAAAGGAAAATGCAAATTAGATGTATATTGATAAATTTCTATTATTATTACACTTTTTTAATTAAAAATTAATATAGCATTTAACAACATTTATATCTTAAAATTCTTGTTTTAAAAATTTCACATATTAATTCGAATTAAAAAAGCCTTTATTATTAGATTTATTTTAATTTTTTAACTATAGTAATTAAACACCTTGAGATGATTTATTAATTAAAGAAAAAATATTTTTTTGCATAAAATTGTATAAACACGTTTGAATATGTATTTTAACTTTTTTGGCAGAAAATTTTTTATAGACTATTTTTAATCAGTTTTTTCCAAATATAAATAAAGATACATTAGTATATCAGTGTCCAACTGTTTCAGACATATATCCCAAATCAAAATTGTAAAGCCACCATACCCTCAATTGCTGCCATGGAACACGCACCGAATGTACACGCAACGCGAAGACTGATGTTGACGTCAGCCTACGAAGGCGACATGTTTCGGAGTTTAGCCAGTGTTGTCAGTTATGTGCATTTATTATGGGAATTGGTGCTTCTCAGCGAGCCGATCGTTGTAATGGCTAGCTCGCCCACCACGTGTTCCGAACTAGTTCAAGCGCTTATAGCGTGAGTAGAATGAAACATTGAGAAAAATATTTTTAACATTTATTTACAATATATACAGGGTGTTTCAGATCACTCGTATCATCCATTTAAAAACTAGAGAAGTGGTTATTTCAAAAAAGTAAAAACATTTTCTGTATCAATCGGATGCGCTCTATCGAATGGTGATATTTTCAACTTCCGGCTCCAGCCGGAAATAGGCGATTCAGATCGGAAGTGCATTTTTTTAAATGGAACCCCCTATTTTTCATTGCATATTCTTGTAGCTTACCTCGAGAGCTTTCCAAAACACTATAATAAATTATTTTTCCATGAAATACTTTTCGAGTTATGAGGCTTGAAATCATTTCTTAATTTTACATAAACCATAAAATATCTTGTAAAATATTCATTTTTCGATTATCTTACCTTAATACTTTTATGTCGAAAATAATGAGAGGAATCAGTTGGTGTAAAGAAAACACATAGTTGTTTCTAAGAAAAAATATGTAATTTGCAATTAACAATTTCATATTTTTTCTTAAAAATAATTGTATGTTTTCTATACACCAATTGATTCCTCTCATATTCTTGTAGCTTACCTTGAGAGCTTTCCAAAACACTATAATAAATTATTTTTCCATAAAGTACTTTTCGAGTTATGAGGCTTGAAATCATTTCTTAATTTTACATAAACCATAAAATATCTTGTAAAATATTAATTTTTCGATTATCTTACCTTTATACTTTTATATACAAAATAATGAGAGGAATCAATTAGTGTAAAAAAAAAACACATAGTTCTTTCTCAGAAAAAGTATGTAATTAGTAATTAACAATTCCATATTTTTTCTTAAAAACAACTGTATGTTTTCTTTACATCAATTGATTCCTCTCATTATTTTGTACATAAAAGTATTAAAAGGTAAGATAATCGAAAAATGAATATTTTACAAGATATTTATGGTTTATGAAAAATTAAGAAATAATTTCGATCCTCAAAACTCGAAAAGTACTTTATGGAAAAATAATTTATTATAGTGTTTTGAAAAGCTCTCGAAATAAGCTACAAGAATCTGCAATCAAAAATGGGGGGTTTCATTAAAAAAAATGCACTTCCGGTCTGAATCGCCTATTTCCGGCCAGAACCAGAAATTGAAAATATCACCATTCGATAGAGCACACCCGATTTATAAAGAAAATGTTTTTACTTTTTTGAAATAACCACTTTTCTAGTTTTTAAATAATCTGAAACACCCTGTATAACTGAAAAAAAATATATTCCACAGCATGATCGCGCCGTTAAAATACTGCGCTGATCATCGCCCGTACTTCACCATCCACGATTCGGAATTTAAGGAATACACTACAGACTCTCCGACACCGCCTGCTGTGATTCTGGGCGTGACCAATCCGTTCTTCGCCAAGACTCTGCAGCACTGGCCGCATATCATCCGAATAAGCAACGGCAACAGCAGCGGTAAGTTCTATGACACTTATCTCGACTAGTTTGTGAGTTCAAGATTTGATGTTTCAGAAGATCAAAAATACAAGATCAAGAGATCCGAAAATCTCAAGGTGCTGGACTCGAAACCTGGCGTTTATACTCAATACAAACCTTTCCTGCATAAGGATAAGACCATCCTGAAGAAACTGTTCAGAGGCATTCAGACCAAGAGACCGGGCGAGGTGCAAACTGCGCTCTTGAAACGTCACTTGATAGAGCTAACCGAGAGTTTCATGATTCCACTAGAGAGGTACATCGCGACACTCATGCCGCTGCAAAAGAACATATCGCCTTTTAAGGTAGATCCAGTTTTATTTTAATAATTATAGAATCTCATCTCTTTCGGCTTATGCTAAAGTGTGATAAAAATCCGACCACTTCAGGCAACTCCTACACCACAAATGTTCAATCCAGATGACTTCCTAGCTAGCTTAAGTAGCTCCGGTCCCCAATTGACTACGGGTATAAAGGGAGATTGGGTGGGACTGTACAAACGATTCTTTCGATCGCCCAACTTCTCTGGATGGTTCCACACTAGATATACAGAGTTGAGTCAACAGTTGCAAGCTAAACAATTGGAGAAATTGTCGCAAGCAGTACGTATTAAAAGATGTCGATTTTTTTCAGGGTTGGCATGTTTTAAACAATGTGTTTCAAACTGTTTGATTAAAACTTGTTTAAAACAGTGGACACTGTTTTAACTATGGACTTTAAACATTTTTGTTTTAAACTGTTTTAAACCGTACTGTTTAGAACCGTTTAAAATATCGCAAATAAAACATATGATTATTTGGGAAAAAAATTGTAAAAAAAATCAAAAGCAAAAACTTATAGATGTGTATGTTGCAAAAAAGTTTTTGTTTTAATGTTTTTAGTTTTTTATCTATATTTATGTAACATATAGATATAACAATATAAATAATAAAATGATAAGATGGATATTATTTTGGCAGAATATTTATTTTTGGATATTAAATAACAATCAATACAATAAAGATTACTTAGAAGATATTGACTGACATTTTACATTTTAGCATTTTAAATTAATAGTACATAACTCATAGCAGGTCAGTAGTTCTCAAAAAAAGTTCTTCTTTTAAAAAGAAGAATTTTAAAAAGAAGGGTTTTTTTATTTTTCTTTTATTTATAATTTATGTTGAGAGTTAAACATGAGATTACTTAATAAAAATAGGAAAGGAACCAAAGTATTATATATTAAATATTAAATATTATTAACTAGAACTTTTAAAATATTTAAATATTAAATATTATTTATTACTTTAAATATTAAATATTATTAACTAGAACTTTTAAAATATTTAAATATTAAATATTATTTATTACTTTAAATATTAAATATTATTAACTAGAACTTTTTTTTTAGAACTACTGACCTGCTATGAGTTTTGTACTATTAATTTAAAATGCTAAAATGTAAAATGTAAACTCAGTCAATATCTTCTAAGTAATCTTTATTGCATTGATTGATTGTTATTTAATATCCAAAAATAAATATTCTGCTAAAATAATATGCATCTTATCATTTTTATTTTATTATTTATGTTTTTAATAGCGCTGTCAATTTTGGCAACATTATCTACAGTTTAATGCTAGAAACGAAAAATTTAAATATTTACACAGATCAAAGCTATTAAGTATTTTTTGCTTGTTTAAAACAATATTTTTTTTTACTTTACTTAAAAACACAAATAAGACAAAAAACATTGTTGTTTTAAACAAAAAAAACAATGTTTTTAAAATAAAGAAAACAAGTTTTTTGTCAACCCTGATTTTTTTCTATATCTTCTCTAGTATTCTCAATACCTTTTTCATGGATAGGACTTGAAGACGTGGGTGCAGGGGAAGCAGGAAGTGGAGGTGGTCGATATGATTCTTAGGATTCGTCAAAAGTTGGAGAGAAGCTGCATCGATGACGTACCAATCGATAACTCAATAAGAGAGAGATTACGAGAAAGAATAAATGACATTACGCATGTATTGCCAGAAGATTTGAAGATTATTTTGAAACGCGAATCTTGACAGTACGATTACATTATCAATATCAAAACTCGCTAATGTTACATTTAAGTTCCACATAAGCTGGAGTTACATTTAAGTCAGCTCAGAAGTGTAACATATGTAAGATAATTTCAAGAGTCCACCTCATTTTTTCCTTATTTATTATGACGTAAACGAATGGATGAGGCAGGCAGTTACAGTTTGATTGTTATAGTTTGAGAATTTATACAATGAATTTTATATAAAACAAGATATTATCACGTATATACATACGTATATTTTGAGCTGCAACTTCAAATACTCGCTGCAGACAGGTTGACGAAGTAAATCCACTGTATGCGTAACAGAAATTAACCGCTCAAACATCCTAGATGCTTAAGTATACTACTCAAGTAATCTCGATCTCGCTTTTATACTTTGATATACATGGCGTTTCGTAAATTTATTTAATAATCTTACGTATTTCGTCTCTTCTATTTCGTTCGACCGACTGTAGCAGCTATTTGTGATTTTCTTTGTAATGCCAAATTAATCAGCATAGCTTCCTTTTTCTATTCGATCAAATTATATCGATTAATAATTTTGTATTATTTTAATTTAGAATTTTTTTTTATGATTATCAAATACTGGGGCAAATACTCTATTTAGGGCAATAACAATAATAGGAATCTCATGAGTACATGAATTTCGACTCAAGTGGAATGTATGATCGGAATGTTAATCATTGTAAATACATTTTTGAAAGATCTGTAAATATTATGGGATACAAATGATGTGTAATAAAAATTTATTTTAATACAATATCTTGGATTGTTATATTTATCTGCAGTTATACACAAGACATTTGCAGGATATAAAATGAAATTAAAAGTACATTAATTTTTTATAATTTTCTACAGCGAACATCTTACATGTGTAACTGCAGATTTCATGATGTAACTTTACGTAGAATATTAATTGAATGTGCGTGTGTGTGTTCTACAGGGTGGCCCCGAACGTCCCAGCCAGATTTTGAGATCTTATAGGAAATTTAATTCTGAAGAAAAAATTTCCTATAAACATGGGTCGAAAAATGCTTTTTTAAGAAGTTGAAAACTTTTGATGAAGGAAGAGCAAAAGGAAACTAAATAAATTTCTTGAAAAAAACGATAAAAATAAAAAATAAAAATCTTTTTCTTTTATGAAAATAAAATAAAAGTTAGTTAAAAAAAAATTATTTTATTTTCATAAAAGAAAAAGATTTTTATTTTTTATTTTTATCATTTTTTTCAAGAAATTTATTTAATTAAATTTATTCTAATTTATTTTAAATTTATTAATTTCATTAAATTTATTTAGTCTCATTTTCTTTTTATTTCATTTTCTCTTTACATTGTGTTTGCTGGTATGTTATTTTCTTTTGCTCTTCCTTCATCAGAGATTTTTGAGCGATAACTTGTTAAGGAAGCATTTTTCGACCCATGTTTAGGAAATTTTTTCTTCAGAATTAAATTTCCTACAAGATCTCAAAGTCTGGCTGGGGTCTTGTATATACTGAGGATAATTTGATACATGTATTCGGTTCTATAATTATGCTTCAATTATGGAAAAAGCAATGATATACATATCAGGGAGAAAAAAGCATTACTTTATAAGAGGTAATATTTCATTTTATTTCATTTCTTACGACTTTTATTGTTACATTCTCCCATTACATTAATAATTTCCTCAATAGTTTCGTCTTAATGCTTGCATCATATTATATATATATATATTCTCATTATAATATATCCATAATATATTATCATACTTTCAATGGAGTCAACAACATATATATATTTATCCATATGTATACGTGTATACATATATATGTATATTAGATATCGGGTGTATGTTCATTTTCCATTTGTTCACGACTGTGAATGCGCACACACACACAATATCGTAGGATAGCTTTATTACACAATTAATTCACAGAGTTCGCTTTGTTATTATTCTGCCGAAGTACACCGCGATATTTCTGGCCTTTGTCTTCTGTCGCTCTCGCGGAAAATAGGAATTTAGCATACCGTTCTTTTTTTTTTTTTATCTTTTTTTGCTCTTCGGCTGAGAGAGAGAGAGAGAGAAAGAGAAGGGAAAATTTTTCTCTCGATATTTTCATATTTATACAGTCGAAGGGAGCGCATAAATAACGAAGTGTTTGCTGGTATGTTATCTAGATAATTATCTAGATAAAATCATCCAGATAAAATTATCTAGATAATTATGTATATAAAGAAATGGATCATCTTTATCTTTAACTAGCTAGTTAAAGATAAAGATAATCCATTTCTTTATCTAGATAATTTTATCTAGATAATATTATCTAGATAATATTTTAGCTAGATAATATTATCTAGATAATATTTTATCTAGATAATTTTATCTATATAATTATCTAGATAATTTTATCTAGATAATTATCTAGATAATTTTATCTAGATAATATACCAGCAAACACTGGAAGTGGGGGATAAATTTTGCAATTGTCGTCCTTTTTTTCATTATATACTTCGACAGACTTTAGGCCCGGGGGTGTGAAAAAATTGCGCCACCGAATAAAAGGTACATCTTACAAGTCTTATCGAGACTAATGCGAATGAAAACTTTACAACGAGCTTGCTCTCGGGGAAAGATGAACCCGTTTGATGAAGCGGTGTCTTTGAGAGCGCGAGCGGACAGTTTAAAAAATTCTTTCTTTTCCCTCCCCTCTTTTTTTGCGGAACTTATGGTGGGAAAATCGTGCGCTTGAAAAGTAGCTTATGGAAATATTCTCGCTTTTAGCATACATTTGCGGCGATAAAATAACAATTTTATCCATATTCATATGATAGCTTTGCAATAAAATCGCTCTCATTTGTATTGCTTTTATTAATAGAATATTTTAAATCATTTTACAGACAATTTTAATAAATAGAATATTTTAAATCATTTTACAGACAATTTTAATGAGAGCAATAAAATATGGAAGTAGCGGTGAACTCTTAAATCGATGTTTCCAAATTTTCATTAATAAAATTAATTGTTAGAAATAATGTTGACTCGTATAATTTTTTCAATATTTATTTATTATTATTTCATATGTATTGTTTTAAAAAAAAATTCATCCATTGTAAATTAAATGTTCTTCATTTCTATCTTTTTTTTTAAATTAATTAGAAATAGCAAGGAAAATAAAATTCGCAGGATTTCATTATATTTTATTAATAATTTTATTAATAGTAATTTTTTAAATATTTATTTAATAAAATTAATATTTATTTAATATTTATTTAATAAAATTTATTTAATAAAAAACAATGAACAAGGAGATCATAGTAAGAAAGTATCAAAATAAATTAATTTATTATATTTATCAAAATAAAATAAATTATTACAAACGCTATTAATTCGAATATTTTTCAATAATAATAATTTTTTTACTTAATATAAACGGAATACTTAAATAATTTTACTTAAATAATTTTTTTACTTAATATAATTTACTTAATATAAACGGAATAAACGGTAAACTTTTAACAAAGTATAATGAAATCCTGCGAATTTTATTTTCCTTGCTATTTCTAATTAATTAAAAAAAAAGATAGAAATGAAGAACATTTAATTTACAATGGATGATTTTTTTTTTAAAGCAATACACATGAAATAACAATAAGCAGCGTTCGTTTTTATTTATTTGCTTAAATGCTACAAACGTTTCCATTGAGGATATATATTGTTATTTTACGCAATAAAATGTATGCTAAAATCTGAACGAACACGCAATTCAATGTAAAATTTAAAATCCAAAATCTCGTACAGAAATCTCGTCTATACATTCTCTTCCGAGTCCCACCATAAATTTAGTCCTTTTCTTCTGATGCTTCGCTTTGATCCGACGTTTGTTCACCTTTCCACCCGCCCTTCACCTTATCACATTCGTGTGTCATTGACATTAACGATAATAAAATCGTGAGCTTCAATTATCTTACTAATAAATTGATTTCTCTCTTGCTGCCCGAGTCGGATTCGAGATCCGTTTGTCTGCACGGAGAAGATATCCAGGAGTGAAGCTCAATCTCATCCTTTTCTAGAATTTATAATATATATCCTATATATTATTATTATTATTATTATTATTATTATTATTATTATTTTTATTATTATTATTATTATTATTATTATTATTATTATTATATAATATCTAAATTAATATCTAATTTGGATATTATAAAGATAAATCCGTTCTTTTAGATAGATCTGTATAATATCTAATTTTTAGACGAAATTTGTAGATATCTAATTAATTAGACATTAAATGATATTCGGTAAATAATATTTCATATAATTTGAAACGCGGTATTTTTACTGTCGCAAAAAGTCTCTCTCTTCGTCTGAGAAATCAGCTCATTTCTTCTTCCCATGGCTCTTCTATGGCAGAGGACGATTGGACGGTAGAGAATAATCGCATCAATGAAATGTCAGTCGAGTCTATACGGGATACGTAATTAATCTGAAAATATTTCATTTCCGCCGCCTTTTAATTTTACGATTACGAACAATATATAGAGTGCAATGCAAATGCATACGTAATTATACGTGAACGCAAACAATGAATTTATTCTTGCGATATTTCGTCCGTACAGACAACGCGAACGCGTCTCTCGCTCTCACATTTCTTCATTTCTTCACACCATATAAACAACGCATAACAAAACACTCTCACAATTGACAAATTAAACATTCTTCTCTCAACATCATCATCATCATCATCATCATTATCATCATCATCATCGATCGGCACTTCTCGCATCTTATCTACAGGTTTCGTCGAAAACATACACGCTAAACAACATATCGTTAAATCTAGTGCCTTCCTCATTTTTTTATCAGGGTTGGCAAAAAACTTGTTTTTTTTATTTTAAACAAAAAACTTGTTTTTTTATTTTAAACAAAAAACATTGTTTTTTTAGAACAATGTTTTTTGTTTTATTTGTGTTTTCTAAGTAAAGTAAAAAAAAAAACATGTTTTAAACAAGCAAAAAATACTTAATAGCTTTGATCTGTGTAAATATTTAAATTTTTCGCTAGCGTTAAACTGTAAATAACGTTGCCAAAATTGACAACGCTATTAAAAATATGAATAATAAAATAAAAATGATAAGATGAGTATTATTTTAGCAGAATATTTATTTTTGGGTATTAAATAACAATCAATACAATAAAGATTACTTAGAAGATATTGACTGACTTTACATTTTAGCATTTTAAATTAATAATACATAACTCATAGCAAGTCAGTAGTTCTAAAAAAAGGTTCTAGTTAATAATATTTAATATATAATACTGTGGTTCCTTTCCTATTCTTATTAAGTAATCTCATGCTTAACTCTCAACATCAATTATAAATAAAAGAAAAATAAAAAACCTCAATTCTTCTTTTTAAAAGAACTTTTTTTAGAACTACTGACCTGCTATGAGTTATGCACTATTAATTTAAAATGCTAAACTGTAAAATGTAAAGTCAGTCAATATCTTCCAAGTAATCTTTATTGTATTGATTGTTATTTAATATCCAAAAATAAATATTCTGCTAAAATAATATCCATCTTATCATTTTTATTTTATTGTTTATATTTTTCTATCTATATGTTACATAAATATAGATAAAAAATTAAAAATACTAAAACAAAAATTTTTTTGCAACATACACATCTATAAGTTTTTGTTTAATTTTTATTTTTTTTTTACAATTTTTTTTCCAAATAATCATATGTTTTATTTGCGATATTTTAAACGGTTCTAAACAGTAGTTTAAAACAGTTTAAAACAAAAATGTTTAAAACCATCCACTGTTTGAAACAAGTTTTAATCATACAGTTTTAAACACATTGTTTGAAACATGCCAACCCTGTTTTTTTTAGCCACGGGTCAAATCAAAAATATCATCCATCGAGCCGAA
Organism: Camponotus fellah; assembly: GCA_030586385.1. NCBI lineage: Eukaryota > Metazoa > Arthropoda > Insecta > Hymenoptera > Formicidae > Camponotus > Camponotus fellah. Next base: position 234,071 of record JAPIVC010000157.1, on the reverse strand, counting down.
TTGATTTTCACATCATCTTTGGTATGCTCCTTCGTGGAATTACACATTTCGCGATCGAAATAATTATTGACAATTAAATTGTTGACAATTAATAATGACAAGTATCCAGTGTTAGATTGGAAAGAAAGAACGACGATCATCGGTGGCACCTTTTTCCTTTTATTATGCGCTTTATTCTTTTTCCTTACAAAAGCGGAATTTTTGTTTTTCTTCAATAGAAAAAAAATTATGACGGATTGAAAAAAATTATAATAATTTCCAGAATTAAATATTTCGTAGCAGAAAGTGCGCCGCCGATTCGAACAATCGTCGAAACTGTGCCTCTCTCTCGACCCACGGCAGTGTACAATTTATTTTCAATTGCATTAATTTATTCCAAAGAGAGAAAATTGTCGATTTCTGCAGCCACGATGATGAGCGGTCGGGAAATTAATTAATTTATATATAATATCGCATAATTTTCAAAACATATCTCATTGTTGCATTCGACGTTATATCTTCGGGCAAAACTGCCCAATAATTGACACAAGTGTGTTTGTGTGTGTGAGATGCTGATTAATTCACGTGCCCACCAACGCAAAATTCGTCGTATCATAGCTCGGGGGCGGATGCACGAATATTTTACGATCGTACGAAAATATAATCGTATGAATACGATTAGTCTTCTTTTTTTTTTTCCTCTCTCGTCTCCGAGCTACGAAACGACGATTGCCATCATCATCGTGCCCGAGAATCGCAGAGAATTCGCGCTGTTTCGGAGAAAAAGAAGAAAAAAGAAAAAAAAAGAGAGCAAGGAAAATAATGAAGATACAATACATTTCTATCTTTCTCTCTTTCACTCCCACACACTTACGCTTTTTATAATACAATCTCCTTTTACACCGCCATTTTTGACAATTTTCAGCCCGCATCCTGCTCTTATTCCGCTCCTCCTTTCCCGGAGACAAATCGATCCTCAAAGAACCCATGTGTCTCTTTTATTTCGCGTTTCCTACCCTCGGGAGCAGTGTTTGCTAGTTTTTTATCTAGATGATTATCTAGATAATTTTATCTAGATAATCATCTAGATAATTATCTTTATCTTAGATAAAGATACTTTGTATTTCTTAATTTAGTTAAAGATCCATTTTTTATCTAGATGATCTAGATATAGATGATTATCTAGATAATTTTATCTAGATGATTATCTAGATAAAATTATCTAGATAATCATCTAGATAAAAAATGGATCATCTCTAATTAAATGAAGAAAATTTGTATTTCTTCATTTAGTTAAAGATGATCCATTTTTTATCTAGATGATTATCTAGATAATTTTATCTAGATGATTATCTAAATAAAATTATCTAGATAATCATCTATACACTTTATCTAAGATAAAGATAATTATCTAGATGAAATTATCTAGATAAAATTATCTAGATAATCATCTAGATAAAAAACCAGCAAACACTGCTCGGGAGACATCAACGCTGGATCGAGAGATGAGAAGAGGAATCTCTTCGAGTCGGCTTTGTGACTCGACGAAAGCAGGGTTTCCAGTCTTTCAAAGTTGACGGAAAAGAAAGGTAACAAACGCAGCTTTACTTCTCGATGTAAAAAGAGAGAAAAAAATTCCATCACACAACGATCAAAAATTATTATCCTCGAATAGCAATCTCTACATAAGTAAAAAAAAAAAAATAATGGAATCGAGTTCTATCGCGAGAAGAATTTTTTAACAGAATTTTCACATCCATTTTTTCCCTCACAATTGAAATCGCTCGAAATAGATTCCCTCTTCTCACGCGTTTTTTTTTTTTTTTCAAACAACACGTATCCTTAATCGATCTCTCGTAGAAGAGACGACTCGACTCGTCCTTTCTTCTTCTTCAGCTCGACGAGAGAGCGATGAATAACGTAAATAAACAAATCAACGTGGAAAAGAAATCCGCGAGGAGTTTCTCCCTCGAGAGAAAGAGCGATCTAGCGAAGATCCATTTATCCGGTCACGAGGAGAATCTCCTCCTCGGCTCACTTGAGATCCTCGTCGTCCTCGTTGGCAAGCAGCTCGTCGATGTGCTTCTCCCAATCGTTATCGTTCACCGTCATGTCTCTCGTGGCGATGACGTTGGTCTTCTCATGGCCGCCCGTTACAACCTCGTAATCCTTTAGCTCGGCCTCCAACTCACGTTCCCAATCTTCTTCTACGGAGAGGCACAAGCAGCGTTGTAGCTATTTTGCAGAGAGGGCCGCACTCTGGTCTTTTTGTTTGTCTGTCTGTTTTTTTTTTGTGTCTTTTCGCTTGGTGCTTGTGTCAGATCCGAGCTTCTCGCACGGAAATGACAAGTGTGTGTGTGTGTGTGAGTGTAAGTGTACGTAAGTGTACAGAGTGGGGATCGTGAAAGGGGTGAGAAAAATCAAAATTACGGGAACTCGGGAGAAACCCAGCGAACATCGAATAAGCAGTGTTTGCTTATCTAGATAATCATCTAGATAAAATTATCTAGATAATCATCTACATAAAATCTAGATAAAAATCTAAAATATCTTAGATAAAGATACTTTGTAATTTCTTTATTTAATTAAAGATGATCCATTTTTTATCTAGATAAAATTATCTAGATAATCATCTAGATAAAATTATCTAGATAATTTTATCTAGATGATTATCTAGATAATTTTATCTAGATGATTATCTAGATAATTTTATCTAGATGATTATCTAGATAATTTTATCTAGATGATTATCTAGATAATTTTATCTAGATAATCATCTAGATAATTTTATCTAGATAATCATCTAGATAAAATTTATCATCTAGATAAAAAACCAGCAAACACTGCGAATAAGTTATAGAAATGTTAGTTGTAATTTCCCAGTCGACGATATAACTGTTTCATGCTCCTTTAAAGCGGTTATAAGTGCAGCACTGTAAATCAGTGATATTTTATTGACTCTGTTAATAATTTCGACTGTTTCAATCAGTAATATTTTTTCTTTCTATCGTCAGTAATATTGAACTATAATTCATCTCTTCATAATTTTCATTAAGTCGTTAGACATTTATTTGTCCGACTTATATAAGATCGATTTGATATCTGAAGCATCTCTATTGAGATTGTATCAGAAATTAAATCGAATTAATATTTCCAATTTTATCTGTCGCTCTTTTCAAACTTTATATAATTCTTATGATTTAAAACTAAATACGAGAGAGATGGCAATAAACGAATGAATTACTGATTTTACAGTGAAATTTACTGGTTTTATAGTGAATTTTATTTTATTTTAATTGACCATAATCAAGTGAAATATAAGATAAAATAAGAAAAAAATAATTTTCCACTGAAAATCAGTAAAATACTCACTGATTCTCAGTGAAATTTTATTTTACTGTTTAAATTAGTGATATTTTCACTGAAAAAACAGTAAATAGTCATTGATTACAGCAGTTATAAGTGCAACACTGTAAATCAATGATATTTTATTGAAAGAATCAGTTAATAATTTTGACTGTTTCAATGAGTAATATTTCTCAATATTGGAAATATTTCTTTCTATCAGTAATATTAAACTATAATTCATCTCTTCATAATTTTCATTAAGTCAGACATTTATTTGTTCAACTTATATAAAATCGATTTAATATCTGAAGCCTCTTTATTAAGATTGTATCAGAAATTAAATCGAATAATACTTATAATTTTATCTCTCTTTCCAAACCTTATACAGGGTGGCCCCAAACGTTCCAGCCAGACTTTGAGATCTTAGGAAATTTAATTCTGAACAAAAAATTTCCTATAAACATGGGAACATTTCCTATATGGGAACAAATTTCCTATAAACATCGAAAAATGCTTCCTCAAAAATCTCTGATGAAGGAAGAGCAAAAAGCGAAAAGAAAATGAAACTAAATAAATTTCTTGAAAAAAACGATAAAAATAAAAATCTTTTTCTTTTATGAAAATAAAATAATTTTTTTTTAACTTTTATTTTATTTTCATAAAAGAAAAAGATTTTTATTTTTTACTTTTATCGTTTTTTTCAAGAAATTTATTTAGTTTCATTTTCTTTTCACCTTTTGCTCTTCCTTCATCAGAGGTTTTTGAGCGATAACTTGTTAAGGAAGCATTTTTCGACCTATGTTTATAGGAAATTTTTTGTTCAGAATTAAATTTCCTAAGAAAATTTCCTAGGAAAAATTTCCTAAGAATTTAATTTCCTATCTCAAAGTCTGGCTAAAACGTTCGGGGCCACCCTGCATAATTCTTATGACTTAAAACTAAAAATACGAGAGAGATAGCGATCAGTAAACGAACAAACTATCAATTACTGATTTTACAGTGAAATTTCCTGTAAAATTTTATAATGCCTTTTATTTTAATTGACCATAATCAGTGAGACATAAAATAAAATAACAAAAAAAAATAAACGTTTCCACTAAAAATCAATAAAATACTCACTGATTCTCAGTGAAATCTTACTAATTAAATTTTAAATTAGTGATATTTTCACTGATTCACTTTTAAAGAATGTTATGTAACAGTTACATAATATTGTTGAGTGAGAAATGACAACTAACAATGATATAAATGTTACTTGATGTTTGCTGGGAAAGAGGCAAAAGACAGAAAGAGAGAGAGAGAAAGAGAAGCGAAAGGGGCAGGGGCATCCACGACCTCCTCTCTTCGCTTCGAGAGCTTGAATTCGGCTCGTTAAACGCGTTTGACGTTACGTTAGTAGCTTCTGAGAGTGAAACGAAGACAGAGGAGTGAGAAATTATATTACATGATTATTAAGGACGACGCGATCGTGCGCTTCTTTCAAATCCCTGACGACGACGACGATCACTCGTTGTCGTCGACTACACTAGCTCTCGCCGGAAAATGGCAGCGAATTACCGGGAGAAATGGCTAGCTCATCACGTTAACGTTTAACGTGTACTCGTTACAAAAGTGAATGACTCGCAATTACAAAAGTAATTACTTGGGATATCGCGACTTAAACGCCTCGGAATGTAATTATCGGAGCAAGCTGCTGTGATAATCCTCGTTGCGCTAAATCGGCGATTCCATAGATAAATAAAATATTATATAACGATAAAATCGATATTTTATATATATATATATATATATATATGCGAATATATAGTGGATGAAATTTTATGCAATTAAATTTTAAAAGGATTTCTCTCACGCGCGCGCCAAAAAAAAAGGGATAAAAAACGATGGATTAAGTTTGGGTGACGTATATAGTTCGTTTCGATAAAATTTCACGTGTACAATTTTTTTTTAATATACACAGAGTGTCTTAAAACTTGTCAAAATATTCCCTGATTTGTCGGATATTTTTATTCAAAATTTCGATATTTTTAGTTGACATTCAAGAAAAAGACGAATGAAGAGAAAATTTTAAAGATTTTTTAACGCAATTTCTAAAATAAGATTTTTTTATTTTTTTATGCAATTTTTAATCCTTTTCCCTCATAAGAAAGGAAAAACTAAATAATAATTCTAAAATAAGATTTTTTTTATTTTTTATGCGATTTTTAATCCTTTTCCCTCATAAGAAAGGAAAAACACAAAGCTACTCAAGTTTCAAGTTGTTAGATTTGCAAATGCATTGAAAAAACTTGAATAAGATTTTAAACAATTTCTTAAAATTATAAATAAAATTGATAATGAAAAATTGTATAGGACTTTAAATTGAATAAGACTTTAAATAATTTTTTAAAATTATAAATAAAATTGATAATGAAAAATTGTAATTTGAGTGTTAGTCAAATTTTTTAAAGATTTTTTAACGCAATTTCTAAAATAAGATTTTTTTATTTTTTATGCGATTTTTAATCCTTTTCCCTCATAAGAAAGGAGAAACATAAAGCTACTCAAGTTTCAAGTTGTTAGATTTGCAAATGCATTGAAAAAACTTGAATAGGATTTTAAATAATTTCTTTAAATTATAAATAAAATTGATAATGAAAAATTGTATAGGACTTTAAATTGAATAAGACTTTAAATAATTTTTTAAAATTATAAATAAAATTGATAATGAAAAATTGTAATTTGGGTGTTAGTTAAATTTTTTAAAGATTTTTTAACGCAATTTCTAAAATAAGATTTTTTTATTTTTTATGCGATTTTTAATCCTTTTCCCTCATAAGAAAGGAGAAACACAAAGCTACTCAAGTTTCAAGTTGTTAGATTTGCAAATGCATTGAAACAACTTTAATAGGACTTTAAATAATTTCTTAAAATTATAAATAAAATTGATAATGAAAAATTGTATAGGACTTTAAATTGAATAAGACTTTAAATAATTTTTTAAAATTATAAATAAAATTGATAATGAAAAATTGTAATTTGGATGTTAGTCAAATTTTTTAAAGATTTTTTAACGCAATTTCTAAAATAAGATTTCTTTATTTTTTATGCGATTTTTAATCCTTTTCCCTCATAAGAAAGGAGAAACATAAAGCTACTCAAGTTTCAAATTGTTAGATTTGCAAATGTATTGAAGAAACTTGAATAGGATTTTAAATAATTTTTTAAACTTATAAATAAAATTGATAATGAAAAATTGTATAGGACTTTAAATCGAATAAGACTTTAAATAATTTTTTAAAATTATAAATAAAATTGATAATGAAAAATTTTAATTTAGGTGTTAGTCAAATTTTAAAAAAATTTTTGAACGTAATTTCTAAAATAAGATTTTTTACTTTTTATGCGATTTTTAATCCTTTTCCCTCATAAGAAAGGAGAAACACAAAGCTACTCAAGTTTCAAGTTGTTAGATTTGCAAATGCATTGAAAAAACTTGAATAGGATTTTAAATAATTTTTTAAAATTATAAATAAAATTGAGAATGAAAAATTGTATAGAATTTTAAATTGAATAGGACTTTAAATAATTTTTTAAAATTATAAATAAAATTGAGAATGAAAAATTGTAATTTAAGTGTTAGTCAAATTTTATTTAAAAATTTCCTGATTTTTAAGACTCAAAGGTAAAGAAAAATTTTTATAGAGATTTTTTAGATGCAACTTTCTAAAATAAAACTTTTTTCAGGTGCTAATTCTTTATACATATTCAGGAAAGAAAGAGAATTATTTAAGCTTCAAGTGGTGCATTTTTCAAATATAAAAAAAACTGAACAGCTCTCGCGAAATAAACATTATTCACTTGCATAACATTTATTATCACTAAAAATTATAATAAAGAATCGCGTTACATATTCTGTTATTCCCTGTTTATATTATATATATAAATACTTTTATAATAAATTTTAAACTCGTATTTCATTTGGTTTACAATACAAGATAAAAATTATCAATGAGAGGATTTTTCCAAAAAAATTCCAGAATAAAATCCAGAATAAAACTCAATTATAAAATTCCACGAAAATTTCTGGATTTTTTCAGGTACAAAAGAAATATCAAACTTTTCACATTTTTTCCGGGAAATAAATATCCTATACAGTTTGTGTTAAAGCGCATTGAACAGATTTGCACGTTACTGGACCAAATAAAAAATTCATTTAAACCCGAATCCATCTAATATTATTATACATATGAATAAAACTAGTAGTAGTAGTAGTAGTAGTAGTAGTAGTAGTAGTAGTAGGCTCAATAAGTACGCGGCCTCTATTTAATAACGCTAAGCCTTAAACAGTGTTTGCTGTAGATAATTTGAAAATTATCTAGATAAAGATAAAGATAAAAATCCGTAAATTTATCTTAGATGAGATAAAGATGATTTTGTTTTTACTTAATCTAGATGAAAGATGAGATAATTATTGCGATAATCTAGATAATTATCTAGATATTTTAGAAGACTATAAATATTTGTAAAAAATGTGACGCAGATTATAAATGGGATATTAAAATCATAAACACATTCTTTCTCTTTTCTTAAAGAATATTTAAATAATAGCAAAAAGTTATATAAATGATATGATAAATATTTATTTATTAATTTATATTTATAATATATTTATAATATATTTATAATAATAATATATTTATAATATATTATTATTATATTATAAATATATTATAAATATATTATAAATATAAATTAATAAATAAATATTTATCATATCATTTATATAACTTTTGCTATTATTAAATATTATAATATTATTTAATTATTAATAATATAATAATAATATATTTATAATATATTAATAATAATAATAATAAAAAATATATTTTAGATGTTTTTAGACAGATTTTTAGAAGCTTGCCAGAAAAACTTTTTTGCATAACAAAAACATCATCTTAGACAATTTTTAGATAAGATGACATATATTTTTCATCTAAGATTGAGATACTTTGTATTTCTTCATCTAGTTAAAGATAAAGATGATCCATTTCTTTATCTCGATGATTATCTAGATAATTTTATCTAGATACCAGCAAACACTTAAATAATGCCATAATACTCTGACAACTAAAACGAGCTTGAATTATCCTAAGACGTAGCTTATAAACGTAGTTTTCACAAACGCGTCCGTTTCTTATAAAAAAAAGAGCTTGTCGCTTTTTTTTTTTTAACGGAACGACCTGAAATACTGAAGAGATATCGCCTCTTTTTTTTACGGAATGACATGAAATACTGAAAATGCTTCGCAAAATGCTTGCGTCCGCTCTCCTCGCCGTTCGTCGTCCTCACTTGCGCCTCGTGTCAAGCCGAGAGAAAGAGAGAGAAAAGAGAGAGAGAGCGATATTTCGATATCCACGAAGTCCGTGCACCGGGAAAAAGTGTGTAACCGGGAACCGAAAGCCATAATTCAGTTGTCCCCGGTTTTATATCGGACCAAAAGCGGATAATTCACTAGTTTCACGAACGAGAATCTATTATCGCGGCGTTTTCGAGATAAGATTGTGTCGATTAACGCGAGAAAAAATATAATGCATAACTGTTATAAAAAAAAAAGTTAAGGCATAACTGTTATAAAAAAAAAAAAAAGTTAAGTACCCGTCTCTGTTATTTGTTTCTCAATAAATTATACATCTACGGATGCTTTTTTATCTCTATCTTTTGCTTTCAACTTTAATGCAAATATAAAGATGAAAAAGTCGTGGAGATATATGTATGCATATATTATATACGGAATGTACACATATTTAATCGTAATTAGCTTCTTTTTTAACTAAACACTGAGTCGAGCTTACACAAGATGTCTCGTAATTAATACAATCGAAAAGATAATAATTCTATATGAAAAAAAAAGTCGAAAAAATTCCGAGAAAATTGACTTGAGAAATTTGGAAAATTCTGTTGAAAAAAAAGTTAATATAATTAAATAAAATAAATATTAAATATTATATTTAGAAAAGTAAATATTATTTTTTGTGCTAAATAAATTCTATTTAATAAAAATTAAAATGTAATGAAAAATAATATCAATGAAAAAATTAAAGAAATATTATGTGTCCAAAATATCTGTATTTCTAATTAAATATTGAAATTTTATTTTTTTAATAAAAAAAATATATTTTCATGCATATTTAATAGTGCTGTCGCAAGATAAATTCGACGACGATATTACAAGATTATAAAAGATCATTCAAGCTTAAAAAGCACGACGTCATCGATTTTCAAAGCCAATTTTCCCGGTATAAATTTATATATTTAAATAAACTTTAATGTAAATATAAAGATGAAAAAATCGTGGGGATATATGTATGCATATATTATACGGAATGTACACATATTTAATCGTAATTAGCATCTTTTTTAACTAAACACTGAGTCGAGCTTACACAAGATGTCTCGTAATTAATACAATCGAAAAGATAATAATTCTATATGAAAAAAGAGTCGAAAAAATTCCGAAAAAATTGACTTGAGAAATTTGGAAAATTCTGTTGAAAAAAAAGTTAATATAATTAAATAAAATAAATATTAAATATTATATTTAAAAAAGTAAATATTATTTTTTGTGCTAAATAAATTCTATTGAATAAAAATTAAAATGTAATGAAAAATAATATAAATGAAAAAATTAAAGAAATGTTATGTATATAAAATATCTGGATTTCTAATTAAATATTGAAATTTTATTTTTTTAATAAAAAAAATATATTTTCATGCATATTTAATAGTGCTGTCGCAAGATAAATTCGACGACGATATTACAAGATTATAAAAGATCATTCAAGCTTAAAAAGCGCGACGTTATCGATTTTCAAAGCCGATTTTCCCGGAAATAAATTTATCTATTTAAATAAATTTTAATGTAAATATAAAGAAAAAGTCGTGTGGATATATGTATGCATATATTATATACGGAATTTACACATATTTAATCGTAATTAGCTTCTTTTTTAACTAAACATTGAATCGAGATTACACAGGATGTCTCGTAATTAATACAATCAAGAAGGTAATAATTCTATATGAAAAAAAAGTCGAAAAAATTCCGAAAAAATTGACTTGAGAAATTTGGAAAATTTTGTTGAAAAAAAAGTTAATATAATTAAATAAAATAAATATTAAATATTATATTTAGAAAAGTAAATATTATTTTTTGTGCTAAATAAATTCTATTTAATAAAAATTAAAATGTAATGAAAAATAATATCAATGAAAAAATTAAAGAAATATTATGTGTATAAAATATCTGGATTTTTAATTAAATATTGAAATTTTATTTTTTTAAAAAAAATATATCTATGCATATTTGATAGTGCTGTCGCAAGATAAATTCAACGATGATATTACAAGATTATAAAAACTCATTCAAGCTTAAAAAGCTCGACGTCATCGATTTTCAAAGCCGATTTTCCCGGAAATAAATTTCGCATGAGAAAGCTACATTTTCGATTCATCTTCCATGATGATAAAACTATCATTTTTCCAATTGTATCCACCAGTTTTACAGCTTGCATATTTATTTCACCCTCTCTGTATCGTAAATGTTATCATAAATATATAAAAGAATCGCTATTCAAACATAAATGTTACCATTGAAATCAAACAATCTCTCTAAACGATCCATTTAATCATCACGATATCCCGTTGAATATCAATTTCCTTCGCTACGATACATTTTAGAGAAACCTGATGCTCGTATTTCACGTCTATCTTGCCTTTTCCCCAAAGAGGGTTACGAACAAACGCATTCCCCGCATGCATTTCATCAAATTTTCGCGTACAAATCGTTTTCGCCTCGTTCGCGAAAAAAAAAAAAGCTCGCCTCGCGTAATTAATTTATTTTCCCTTTCCCGGTGGACGGTGCGCCGTCTGTAAACAAATCGCACCCCAGTCGGCCGCCTCGTGATATTTTCGGGGAGGAAAATCGTTACAACTGTTACACGCACCCCCCGCTCGCGCGAGGTGCCGGTCACGGGCCGAATTATACAGCTCGTTTCCCGGTGAAACACGTATTGTCATTCAACGAATTTATGCGGCGGCGCGATAAAAATCCGTCCTCGACCCCCACCGAGATAATCCCCGCCTCCCCTCGCGAAACTCGGGGCGTATATCGAAATTTTCTTCTTTATTCCCCTGCAAAACGGCCTTTTCTCTCATGAAATCATCGAATTATTCGCACGAGATAACGTTCGATTTGATGCTCCGTATTAATAGCGCGCCGCGGCATTTTTATACTTTATTTATAGTAATAGCGTCTGTATAATATACAGGGTGTCCCAGACGTAATGAATCAGCCGTTGATGGTAGATTCCTGAGATCATTTGGAAACGAAAATCTTAATACTAAAATGTCGAGAAAGCTGTAGTTTTGGCGCTATAAAAGATTAAAGGTGACCAATCAGCGCGTTTCGTTCTCCTACGCTCAAGAACATAGCATCAAGGGACTCGCGTACAGCGCGATAATATCGATGTCGATAGAGGGATGAATATAACATAAAAAAATAGGATTTTGCGCGTTTGTGTTTTTCATGCGATAATAGTCAGTAGGTTGGACATTTTTAGGAAGTCTTCCTCAACATTTTGGTATTAGAATTTTCGTCTCCAAATGATCTCAGAAATCTACCATTAACTGATTCGTTGAGTCTGGGATACCCTGTATGTGTATATATATATGTATATATATATATATATATATATATATATATTTATACACATATTTATTTTTTTTTGTTTCTTAGGTCTCCATTTAATTAATCGCTTACGAAGATATGCCTATAATTAAGTTTGCGGTTTTTGCGCAATGTAATATATGTATACATATATATATATATGTACAGGATGTCCAAAATTTAAGCGTCAAAATTTCGAAAACGTGTCGGGGATCGATAAATCGCAAAAAAAATTCTTTCAGACGTTTGCTCATTTTTGAAAAAAAAATCGAAAAAGAAAAAGTTTTCACTTTTGCCCTTTTTTATTACTTGCATTTATTTATTCATGTTGTTACTTCTTTAGTAAAGGTTAGGTTAGGTTCTGTTCAAAATTTTAGTCTCTTGCAGCAACGCAAGCATCGCAGTCAAATGCTGTTCTCATTTATTTACAATCCCTTAATTTTACTTGAGGAGGATTTTAACTCACTTTTTAGTTCATTTTTTTTCTTAATTCTCTATTTCATTTTCGATAAACTTAATAATTTTGTCATTTTTTTAATGAAAATTTGTTTTTCTTTTTTCAACAAAAAATTTCCTATAAATTGGGTCAAATCTTTAAAGTTCCTCAAAAACCTTAAGGTTTATTAAAAATAAAAGATAAAATAAGAATAATAAAAATCTTGTTCTTTCATGAAAATAAATTAAAAGTTAGTTAAAAAAAAATTATTTTATTTTCATAAAAAAAAAAGATTTTTATTTTTCATTTTATTTTATTTTATTTCTTATTTTTAACCTAATCTAATCTTCAGCAGAAGTTTTTATACTTCTTAAGGAAGCATTTTTCGACCCATGTTTGTAGGAAATTTTTTGTTCAGAATTAAATTAAATTAATTTTCCTATAAAATCTCAAAGTCTGGCTGGAACGTTCGGAGTCATCCTGTATCACATTTTTTCATTGAAAATTTGTTTTTCTTTTTTTGTGATTTTTCCCAAAACAAGGCAAATGTCTGAAAGATTTTTTTATCGATATCCTCTTACGCATTCGTTAAGTTTCAACATTTAAATTCGGGACACCCCGTATAGCTCGCGTTTTATCAATGACTGCGTTATTATTCTTCCCACTCATTTATCTTCAAAGATGCTTCTGCGTTAATTACACGTTTACAAAGACACGGAGAGAGAATCGAGAAACGGGTTAGATTAATTGGAATTGATATAGAGAGAAAGAGTGAGAGAGATGGAGAGAAAGAGACAGAGGCAACAGCAAAACAGTCAAACATACAGGACATGTTAGCCGAGTATCCTTCTCGCGATCCGATCCGATTGTTTATTTTTTTCTTTCTCATTCTCTCGCACAAGCTCCCTCTTATTCTTATTGCATCTATCTTTCATTTGTCGCACTCGCGCGTGCATAACGTTTCGACGTGACGACCTTCTTCGTCTTTTTTTCCTTCCCTTTCATTTCATTTTCGCGATTTTCGATGGGGTCGACGCGTCCCTAACGAGCAACTGCCGGGCAAAATTTCATAAACACATCCTTTTTTACTCTCGACAGACATCAATATTAAATAAAAAAAATGTATTGTATTCGATATTTGTGGAATAAAAATTTCAAGTATCTTTTTCGAACACGTGTGTCCAGCCAAAGTGACTTTTCCGATGATGGAAAAAAAAAACCCTCCTCGGATTAGAAATAGGTATGTCTTTGGAGCCCGTTCACTTGGAAGTTTTCTATAGGGTGACCCTGAACGTTCCAGCTAGACTTTGAGATCTTATAGGAAATTAATTTAATTCTGAACAAAAAATTTCCTACAAACATGGGTCGAAAAATGCTTCCTTAAGAAATTATCGCTGAAAAACCTCTGATCAAGGTTAGGTTAGGTTAAAAATAAGAAATAAAATAAAATAAAATAAAAAATAAAAATCTTTTTCTTTTATGAAAATAAAATAATTTTTTTTAACTAACTTTTATTTTATTTTCATAAAAGAAAAAGATTTTTATTTCTTAATCTATTTTATTTTATCTTTTATTTTTAACCTCACCTTCATCAGAGGTTTTTGAGCGATAACTTCTTAAAGAAGCATTTTTCGACCCATAGTTTATAGGAAATTTTTTGTTCAGAATTAAATTTCCTATAAAATCTTAACGTGGCTGGAATCACCCTGTATAAAAATAAAAAAAAATGAGATCACTCTTAACAATCACGAAGAAAGCTCGAACGATTACTTTGTGTGCAAATTCCACCTCCATTCCATCAGTTATGTCCTAACTTTCTCTTCGATTCGAATCCATTACATCAATTAAGGTGATTTTCTCCCAACGTGACAGATCCCTGCCTAATTACGATCTTCTTAGGGTGGGTTTTCAATGCTCATTTTTAGCGTCAAAAGACATCACACGATCAACAAAAATGATTGGTATCTTTATTTTCGATCGCGTGATGTTTTTTGAGGCTGGAAAATGAACGTCAAGTGAAAATCTACCCTTAGACTGGTTATTTTCCTTTTTTTTTTACTTCGCGTCTTGGGAGATGTTCCACATTTTTAGCGTCCTAACTTCCTCATCGATTCGAATCCATTACATCAGTTTTCTCCCATTTTCTGCCTAATTACGATCTTCTTAGGGTGGGTTTCCAATGCTCATTTTTAGCGTCAAAGGACATCACACGATTAACAAAAATGATTGGTATCTTTATTTTCGGTCGCGTGATGTTTTTTGAGGCTGGAAAATAAACGTCAAGTGAAAACCTACCCTTAGACTGATTATTTTCCTTTTTTTTCACTTCGCGTCTTGGGAGATGTTCCACATTTTTAGCGTCCTAACTTCCTCATCGATTCGAATCCATTACATCAGTTTTCTCCCATTTTCTGCCTAATTACGATCTTCTTAGGGTGGGTTTCCAATGCTCATTTTTAGCGTCAAAGGACATCACACGATTAACAAAAATGATTGTATCTTTATTTTCGATCGCGTGATGTTTCTTGAAGCTGGAAAATGAACGTCAAGTGAAAATCTACCCTTAGACTGATTATTTTTTCCTTTTCTTTTACTTCGCGTCTTGGGAGATGTTCCACATTTTTAGCGTCCTAACTTCCTCATCGAATCGAATCCGATGTTGCGTTCAATCTCGCCGATCCTTGCGACTGGCACGGGATCGCGTCGACTGCCGGATCGATCGAAACGAAACAGACATTCGTCTCGTGGGAACGTTCGTGCCCGGGAGGGCGGCTTCGCGTGACGGAAACAGAAGATAAAGGAAAAGAGGGGGGGTGAAAAAAAAAGCCGAAGGGAAAGAGGAGAAGAGAGAAAGAGGCGAGGGGAGGTTTCGGTACCGCTAAGAACTGAAAATGTCAGTTTTCGAGAGCGGAAAGCATGTATATCTCTGAGGGGGTGTGCTTTGGATAATGGCATTTGGGGGGCACTCTCCTCTTCTTTTAGGCTGTTGACAAAATAGAATGAAAAGCGGTCGTTTAGTTCAGAACGTCCATGTAACAGAGAAAGAAAGAGAGAGAGAATAAGAAAGAAAAAAAAAAGAGACACGCTCAAAACGCAACAGACGTTCAAACGACAACAACATGACATGTGACACATGACGTATCAGGAAAGGAATGACACGTCGTTGCCACAAACTCACAGAGAATTCGGAAACAAGCAATCCCTCTAAAGAAAGCGCAGACAGGAAGATCGAAGATCGGGGTAGGTACACAGAGAGGCTACGTAAAGAAACGACACTAGGCGTGGTCAAGGTGTAAACACTAAGAGATTAAGGTCAGGCTTCTCACTGGTGGCACACTAATTTCATACTCACGAGGAGAGTACTCTTGGACCGTGTCGTGGCATAGATCGAGCTCTCGCATCGATCATGTTTTTTTTTTTTTTTTTTCCCGGTGACCCGTTTCCATTTTGTTGGCGAAATCAATGAATCGTACTCTCTCCCTCTTTTGACAAGAAACAGTTTTCATGAATTGATCATTTCTCGACTGATCATTAATCTCGATTACTATTGTAAATGATAAGTAAGAATAATAATGGAAAAAAAATATTGTTTTCTTCTCATAAAATATAGATTTTAAGTGAAAAAAATAACATTGTTTTTTTAAAATGATTTTTTTCCTGTCCAGATATTTAACATTTTTATATTTTGATTATTTCAAGTTGATTTTTATTATTTTCGATTTTTTAGGTAATCGATTTGAATGAATCACTATTATTTTTAATAGATCGCGTTTCAATTGGTTATACAATTATTATTTTTAATTGAGTAAATTCTCCAAAAATAAATCAAAATTGAACTCGAATGAATTATCTTTATTGTAGACAAAACACATTTTTTAGAAATATACTTTAGTCATTTTTAATAGATCGCATTTCAATCGGTTATATAATTATTATTTTTAATGGGATAAATTCTCCAAAAATTAATCAAAATTGAACTCGAATGAATTATCTTTATTATAGACAAAACACATTTTTTAGAAATATACTTTAGTCATTATTTTTAATAAATCGCATTTCATCAATTGGTTATATAATTATTATTTTTAATGGGATAAATTCTTCAAAAATAAATCAAAATTGAACTCGAATGAATTATCTTTATTGTAGACAAAACACATTTTTTAGAAATATACTTTAGTCATTTTTAATAGATCGCATTTCAATCGGTTACATAATTATTATTTTTAATGCGATAAATTCTCCAAAAATAAATCAAAATTGAACTTGAATGAATTATCTTTATTATAGACAAAACATATTCTTTAGAAATATACTTTAATCATTATTTTTAATAGATCGCATTTCAATTGGTTATATACCATAATTATTATTTTTAATGGGGTAAATTCTCCAAAAATTAATCAAAATTGAACTCGAATGAACTATCTTTATTATAGACAAAACACATTTTTTAGAAATATACTTTAATCATTATTTTAATATATTAAAAAAAATAAAATTCCTATATTTTTAATTTATTTCTTTTTTTCGAAAAATTTTAATGAGATTAATGAGATCTTTACGATTGAAATAATAGCAAACACAGCATAATTCGATAATTTTCAATTAGACGTATATAATAAAATTTTTTGTTATATTATCTAACTGAAAATTACCCGAATCATATTGTATTTGATAAAATTTACCGCAAAAGTCTCATTAATTAAATTTATTTTCGAAAAAAGATAAATTAAAAGTATAAAAACTTTAGATAACTTTATTTTTAGTTTATTAACAAAAAAGATGAAGAAAAATAAATTATATTAAAAAAAAATGAAAAAAAAATTGTATGTGTGTGTGTTTTTTTTAATCAAAGATATGTTCTTTTTTAATATTTGTTGCTTATTCAGAAAAAAGAAAACAATATTTTTATATCTCTAGAGATCTCTGAGATTACTTGAAGCAGTCTTGTATTATTTCAAAGTCACTTGAAAACTCATGTAATCTATGTTTCAAATATTGCCTTCGTTTCTCTTTTCATTACATTGAATGCAATCTGAATTTCATTGATCGAAAATTCATGAAAATTTCATAGATGAAAAAAAATATGTTCCTTCGACACAATATTGCAATACAAGAGCACCGATACCATCCATCGATCGCCAACAAATGAAAAACGGCGTACATATTTAAGCAAAACCTCGTTGGTGGTCGCAACTAACGAAGACTGGGAGAGAGCGAGGGAGGTCTAAGGTCTTCCAGAATCGCGTCGCTACAGACTCGATCTACCAGTCGTGTAAATTTCCCATCCGGAAGGGAAAATCTCCAGGTACCATTTCGATACAGATCTCCAGTGTTTGCTGGTATCTTATCTAGATAATTATCTAGATAAAATTATCTAGATAAAATTATCTAGATAATTATGTAAATAAAGAAATGGATCATCTTTAACTAGCTAGTTAAATAATTATCTAGATAAAATTATCTAGATAAAATTATCTAGATAATTATGTAAATAAAGAAATGGATCATCTTTAACTAGCTAGTTAAAGATGATCCATTTCTTTATTTACATAATTATCTAGATAATTTTATCTAGATAATTGTCTAGATAAAATTATCTAGATAATTATGTAGATAAAAAATGGATCATTTTTATCTTTAACTAGCTAGTTAAAAATAAAGATGATCCATTTCTTTATCTACATAATTATCTAGATAATTTTATCTAGATAATTATGTAGATAATTTTATCTAGATAATTGTCTAGATAAAATTATCTAGATAATTATGTAGATAAAGAAATGGATCATCTTTAATCTTTAACTAGCTAGTTAAAGATGATCCATTTCTTTATCTACATAATTATCTAGATAATTTTATCTAGACAATTATCTAGATAATTATATCTAGATAATTTTATCTAGATAATTATGTAGATAATTTTATCTGGATAATTATCTAGATAATTTTATCTAGATAATTATCTAGATAAGATACAAGCAAACACTGCAGATCTCGCTCGAGGATCTCTAAAAAAATTGGGTAGATCTCGTCTGACGCGAATTTGCGATCTGATCGATAGTTGACGACGACCAACGATCAAACGAACTGACCTTTCGGCGGCTGCATCCCCAGCTTTCTCATCCCCTCTCGGACCTCCTCGAGGTCTGTGTCCGAGACCCTCATGGTATCGGACACGAACTCGTGGCCTGGCGAATCGGCCAGGGCGCTGTTACTGCTCGTCGTCGTCGCACCAGGGGTGGTTGTCTGGCCAGTGGTCATTTGAACTGTTCGCAAGACAACACTCACGGCTAAACTAAACGGGTAGGGTGTGCGTGTGTGTTTGTTTATGTAATATAAGGATGCGTGTGTGTATTTATATACAACATGAGCGTGTGTAGGTGTGTGTGCGTGTGTGTGTATCTAAAGTTAGCACTAAAGTCTACGGAGTTCGCAAACGGTCGGTTAATTGATGTCGAAAAAAAGTCACGCTCGTTCATCGAGACCGATCGCATCAGTTCCAGTATAAAAATATTAGACGCAAATGGAATTTTAATTCTTGTAAAATTGTTTTCTTCAATTACAGGTAAAATCGCTAAGAAAAAATTGAGGTGATTAGTCAAATTTTTGAAAAAATTTTCTGATTCTCCTCTAGGTTATTTAAAATTCCAGTTAAAAAGAACTTTGGTAAAGATTTTTTAGAAGTTTAAATTTTAAATTTTAAGATTTTAAGATTTGAAAATATATTTAAAAAAAATTGGGGAGGACCGATCGCATCAGTTCCAGTTTCCAATATAAAAATATTAGACGCAAATGGAATTTTAATTCATGTAAAATTGTTTTCTTAAATTACAGGTAAAATTGCTAAGAAAAAATTGAGGTAGTTAGTCAAATTTTTGATCCTTTTCTAGGTTATTTAAGATTCTAGTTAAAAATAACTTTGATAGAGATTTTCAAAACGAGTTTTTTTATTGTATTATTATTGCATTTTTGAAATATATTTTTTATTTGTATAGGGGAAGGAAAAACACAGTCATTTAAATTTTAAGATTTTGAGATTTAAAAATATATTTAAAAAAAATTGGAGAGGACCAATCGATTCCAATATAAAAATATTAGACGCAAATGGAATTTTAATTCTTGTAAAATTGTTTTCTTCAATTACAGGTAAATTTGCTAAGAAAAAATTGAGGTGATTAGTCAAATTTTTAAAAAAAGTTTTCTGATCCTCCTCTAGATTATTTAAGATTCTAGTTAAAAATAATTTTGATAGAGATTTTTTCCAGTTAAAAATAACTTCGATAGAAATTTTTAGATGAAGCTTTTTTTTTCAAACGAATTTTTTTATTGTATTATTATTGCATTTTTCAAGTACATTTTTTTATTCATATAGGGAAAGGAAAAACACAGTCATTTAAATTTTAAGATTTTGAGATTTAAAAATATATTTAAAAAATTGGAGAGGACCGATCGCATCAGTTCCAATATAAAAATATTAGACACAAATGGAATTTTAATTCATGTAAAATTGTTTTCTTAAATTACAGGTAAAATTATTAAGAAAAAATTGAGGTGTTTAGTCAAAATTTTTAAAAAAATTTTCTGATCCTCCTCTAGGTTATTTAAAATTCCAGTTAAAAATAACTTTGATAGAGATTTTTTAGATGACACTTTTTTTCTCAAACGAGTTTTTTTATTGTATTATTATTGCACTTTTCAAATACATTTTTTATTCATAGAAGGGAAGGAAAAACACAGTCATTTAAATTTTAAGATTTTGAGATTTGAAAATATATTTAAAAAAAAATTGAAGAGCTTTCTCGTAAGATAAACATTTTTCCCGCATATTTTTATTTTTTTATCGCTATAAATTACAATAGAAAAATATGTTATACTGCATATTCTATTAAAACATTGAAAATATATTTACATTTTAACTATATTTTTATAATTGTTTATATTTATTGGCTCTATAACTTGCTTACAATATAAGAACAAAATTTATATCAAAGAGGAAATTGTTTTTTAAAAAGTATCTTGAATTCTTGATTTTTGCAAATAAAAAAAAGAAATTAAAAAAATTCTCTAAATTTTAATAAATTTCCTTGATTTTTTTCCAAGTATAAAAGAATCCCTTAAAATTCCAAGTTCTCCACGTTTTTCCAGGAAACATTAATTACACATTCTCTTACACATCCTCTGTAAGTGCAAATAAATAGCCGAGACGAGGCAAAAACATTATGAATATTTATACTGGCTTGTACATCAAAGGCCATTCGTCTTCCGCGTAAAATCTGAATATTGCGCAAAAATTCCGGGAGGGGAGGGGCCATTTCTATATCGTGCGACATCGTGCATACGAATCAATAAGAAATGCGAAGATTGAGGAGATATTCAGGATATTCTTTGGGCTGGATATCATCGAATTTCCTCGGCATTTTCCTCCCGATAGAGATTCAAATTTCTCGCGATATACTGGAACTAGAGCGAAATCGGAGCTTTTCCCTCGACCAAAAGGTGAGAGATGCCGGTTCAACGATCGGAGACAGTAGAGGAATGCAAGAGAAAGAGAGAGACAATAGCAACAATCTCTTGAGAAATTCTCATTCACTGAATGATCTCCAAAGGTTCAGGGAGATTTGGAAGCCATTCGGTGATTCCATTCCCCGTCATCGATTTCCCAACTCGACAAGTATTTCTCTTTATCCGTTTATTTATCCATCGCTGATTCCATTGTTTTTACGATCGAGTTATAATCGCAAGGTGAATGACTCTCTTTCTCTTTCTCTCTCTCTCTCTACTTCTCTGACATCGTAATTCCGATTGCAAACGTGACTCCACGTCTCGCGCAAAAGCCCACGCAGAGAACATATTGGTACATTCGCTCTCGTACTTTCAATCCGTTAACTAAACCACTTTGCCGAAGAATTTAATTCCAATCGAATTCACGTTCGGATCGTGAATCTGTTTGTTGTGAGCATTAACTCCAATTAAAAATCAATTTATAGTAATACTGTGAAAGAAAAATTGATTTGCACAACATAATAGCTGTCTGAAAACTTTTAATAAGAAATGTTAATTAAAATTTAGATTTTTGTGGAAAAATTGTTAATTATTTTAAAATTAGATTCTTATTCATAAAAAAATTTTTAATATAATATATTTTCGTATGTACGAGAATATATCATATTAAAAATTTTTTTATGAATAAGAATCTAATTTTAAAATAATTAATAATTTTAATTAATAATACAAATATTTGTTGCGAACATTAACTCCAATTAAAAATCAATTTATAGTAATTTTACAAAAGAAAAATTGATTTGCACGACATAATAGCTGTCTGAAAACTTTCAATAAGAAATGTTAATTAAAATTGATATTTTTGTGAAAAAATTGTTAATTATTTTAAAATTAGATTCTTATTCATAAAAAGATTTTTAATAGTATATTCTCGTATGTACGAGTTCTCATATAAAAAAACATTGTTAGTATCACGATATTTCCCTTGTTTTATCAATTTTATATAATAATCAAAAACAAAGTAAATTTATTAATTAAAAATATTATTAATCAAAATTATTAATTATTTTAAAATTAGATTCTTATTCATAAAAAAATTTTTAATATAATATATTCTCGTATGTATGAGAATATATCATATTAAAAATTTTTTTATGAATAAGAATCTAATTTTAAAATAATTAATAATTTTAATTAATAATACAAATTAACTCCAATTAAAAATCAATTTATAGTAATTTATAGTAATTTATAGTAATTTATAGTAATTTTGCGAAAGAAAAATTGATTTGCACAACATAATAGCTGTCTGAAAACTTTCAATAAGAAATGTTAATTAAAATTTATATTTTTGTGAAAAAATTGTTAATTATTTTAAAATTAGATTCTTATTCATAAAAAAATGGTGTGTCACGATATTTCCCTTTTTTTATCAATATTATAATAATCAAAAACAAAGTAAATTTATATTATTAATTAAAATTATTAATTATTTTAATTAATAATACAAATTTACTTTGTTTTTGATTATTATAATATAAAATTGATAAAAAAGGGAAATATTGTGATACTAACAAATAATTTTAATTAATAATACAAATTTATTTCTTTTTTTATTATTATTCAATTGATAAAAAAAAGGGAAATAGCGTAACACTAACAATTTTTTTTTATATTTATATGAGAACTCGTACATACGAGAATATATTATTAAAAATTTTTTTATGAATAACAATCTAATTTTAAAATAATTTTTTTCACATATAAATGTAAAAAAAAATTATTAATATTTACAATATTTCCCTTTTTTATCAATTTTATATTAATAATCAAAAACAAAGTAAATTTGTATTATAACAATAATATTCATGAAAAAGAATCGACTAAAAATTTCTAAATGAATTATAAAAAATATAATAATCTAAAAATTTTAATCAATAAGAAACATTAATTTTGAAATTGCTATTATTGTATTGATGAGAAAAATTATTAATTATTATAATTAGATTTGTATGCATAAAAAAACATTGAAGAAATTTAATGTGATGTGCAATCTAATGTTTCTATATACACATAAATATTTTATATCGCATATAAAAAAAATGATTAATATATCATAATATTTAAAATTCGCGACATAGCAAAAAATCGAAACAAATTAATTAAAATAGAAGAAATAAACAAATTAATTAAAATAGAAGAAATAAACAAATTAATTAAAATAGAAGAAATAAATATTGATAAGATCCACATTTTAATTACGGTTAATCCAACTTGAAATCCGATGATGTCGCGAGACGCGAATCTTTCTGCTCTTCGAACTTGAAATGAAAAGCTTCGGGCACCATTTCGCGATCAATATGTTCTCAGCATCCGGCATATCGACATTTGCACAGAAAACGCACGCCACTACAGACACGCCATCTCAAAACTCCCATGCAAAAAAGTCCAGCGTAGGACGCAGCTAATCGGAATTGCAAATCAAACGTAAACGATGCGGCACGACGCCGCCGATATTCTCCGCCTGTATCTTCCAATTTGCATCATCCACTCGGCGAGGGTTTATCTCGGCGAGACGTCGTGACGCGAGATGTCAAAGGGGGATGATCCCAGACCGCGCATACGATCGGAATTTTCCGATCTTCGGGCGAGAAATACTCGGCTCTGAATTAATTTGGTTGCGTTGAGCGATCAAATTAACGCGAATCAATATTCGTGTCTAATTAAACACCAGTCTTGTAATGTAAGATCTGAAGGGAAATAATTTTTATTCGGTTAGATAAATTTTTAATTGTTATTTAATAAATAAATTTGACTGATTTATTTCGGTTAAATAATTATTTAATAAATTAATTCCTATTATAATAGATAATTAAGAATCTTTTTGAAATACTAAAATTAATTATTTTATTGAATATTTTATTGAGTATTTATAAAAGTAATTGTTTTATTAAAATATTTAAAGCATGAATTAATACAATAAAATATTATGAAATCAATCGAGAGTTTATTATGCGAGTTAGAGTATTGTTTGTCCATATTTTCAACAATATTTTTCCGAACCTAAAAAGTCCATATTTTCAACAATATTTTTTCGCGAAATTCATATTATCGCATTCGAAAATATAATACTTTAATACTGGCAAATCAAAACAGTCGAGCTTTAAAAATATAAGAATTATAAAAAATTTTATGTAATTTATTTTAAAAAATTTTTTATACACTACATCAATTTTAACAGAGAATAGTAAGCGATCTGAAGAGAAATAATTTGTATTCTATTAGATAAATTTTTAATTGTTATTTAATAAATAAATTTGACTGATTTATTTCGGTTAAATAATTATTTAATAAATTAATTCCTATTATAATAAATAATTAAGAATCTTTTTGAAATACTAAAATTAATTATTTTATTGAAGTATTTATAAAAGGAATTGTTTTATTAAAATATTTATAAAAGTATGAATTAATACAATAAAATATTATGAAATCAATCGAGACTTTATTATGTGAGTTAGAGTTATTGTTTGTCCATATTTTCAACAATATTTTTTCGCGAAATTCATATTATCGCATTCGAAAATATAATACTTTAATATCGATAAATAAAAACAGTCGAGCTTTAAAAATGTAAGAATTATAAAAAATTTTAAGTAATTTATTTTACAACATTTTTTATACTCTACATCAATTTTAACAGAAGACAGTAAGCGATCTGAAGGGAAATAATTGTTATCCTGTTAGATAAATTTTTAATTGTTATTTAATAAATAAATTTGCACGACTGATTTATTTTGGTAAAATAATTATTTAATATATTAATTTCTATTATAATAATAATTAATTCCTATTATAATAAATAATTAAGAATCTTTTTGAAATATTAAAATTAATTATTTTATTAAAGTATTTATAAAAGTAATTATTTTATTAAAATATTTATAAAAGTATGAATTAATACGATAAAATATAAATAAAATAAAATATTATAGTAAAATATTATGAAATCAATCGAGACTTTATTATGTGAGTTAGATTATTGTTTGTCCATATTTCAACAATATTTTTTCGCAAAATTCATATTATTGCATTTGAAAATATAATACTTTAATATCGGTAAATGAAAACAGTCAAGCTTTAAAAATATAAGGATTATAAAAAATTTTATGTAGTTTGTTTTAGTTTATTTTAGTTTATTTTCGTTTATTCACAACATTTTTTATACACTATATCAATTTTAGCAGAGGATAAAGAAAAATTCCCTTGTTGCATCTCACTGCCATATTTTACAATTATTGAAGATTATAAAAGATTACAAAAGACAATAATTGTAAAATATAGCAGTGGGTTTAACATGGGAATTTCTTCTCTGTTAAAATTAATATAAGAGAATAGAATATAATAAAGTTTTGCATCATAAATATACATGTAAAATAAATCTTTTACTTTATTATTATTACTTATTCAAAGTTATAATGTGCTTTCTGATAGCTTGTCTATTTTACAGATTTAATATACATTCATAGTTATAATGTGGACAAAGTTATATGTTGAGAATCAAAGGATTATTTATAACAATTGCATTGTATTCAAATGTCAAATAGTATTTCAGTAAAAATTTACAGTATTATTAATAAAACTGTATCCTTATGTGCGTCGATTATACATAAAATAGAATATTACTTAGTAATATTTACGCTTAATAATACTATTATAAATAGTTTTAAACAAATTAATCTGCATATTAAAATATTTTTATTATAATATATAAGTATATATAATATATAAGTTTTAAATAATTATTTAACAATTATAGCTACAAAATTATTATTATATAGCTACTAAATTTATATTAATTAAACATTTATCAAATAAGAATTATTTCTCATTGCATCATAAGTGCGTTTCTCAGATATTATCAATATTAATTTAAAGAAATCAATGAGATATTATTGAAAAGGAGAGAAAGATAATCGTGAATAAAATTAACATAATTCAATATTATTGTTTAATTATTGGTATCTTTGAGATCAATATGTTTTATAATAAATATAAAATATGAAAATAAATTATATGTTGCATTTAGCATCTTTGAAAATAAGATAAAAAAATACAGTATTATTAATAAAACTGTATATGCGTTAATTATATATAAAATAGAATATTACTTAGTAATATTTACGTTTAATAGTACTAAATAGTTTTAAACAAATTAATCTGCATATTAAAATATTTTTATTATAATATCGAAGTTTTAATAATTATTTAACAATTATTAAATAATTATTTAACATTATTAAATAATTATTTAACAATTATAGCTACAAAATTATTATTATATAGCTTCCAAATTTATATTAATTAAACATTTATCTAATAAGAATTATTTCCCATTGCAGCATAAGTGCGTTTCTCAGATATTATCAATATTAATTTAAAGAAATCAATGAGATATTCTTGAAAGAGAGAGAAAGATAATCGTGAATAAAATTAATATAATTCAATATTATTGTTTAATTATAGGTATCTTTGAGATCAATGTTTTATAATAAATATGAAATATGAAAATAAATTATATGTTGCATTTAGCATCTTTGAAAATAAGATAAAAAAATACAGTATTATTAATAAAACTATATATGCGTTAATTATATATAATTATATAAAATAAAAATTATATATTATATATAATTATATAAAATAAAAATTATATATTATATAAAATGGAATATTACTTAGTAATATTTACGTTTAATAGTACTAAATAGTTTTAAACAAATTAATCTGCATATTAAAATATTTTTATTATAATATCGAAGTTTTAATAATTATTTAACAATTATTAAATAATTATTTAACATTATTAAATAATTATTTAACAATTATAGCTACAAAATTATTATTATATAGCTTCCAAATTTATATTAATTAAATATTTATCTAATAAGAATTATTTCCCATTTCATCATCTCTGAAAATAAGATAAAAAAATACGAAATTTTGACACATTTTGTGTTACATGTTTTTTGTCGAGTATCTCTATTTTGAGCGGCATGAAGAACATCATCCCCTTTCGACTCTATACAGGAAGCTGCGTGCGCCGGAATCGGTAACCAAGAGGAAGCGCGTTGACGCACCCTCGAGAATCTAATCACGTGTCGCAAGTGTCAATGCGAGCCCAAGTGACGTAAGCTACGGAAGCTGTACTACGTAACGAGAGAAAGAAAGGAGGAAAAACAAACGACGAGTCACCTTGAGTGTGATCGATGCTGTCGGTGGTGCTGGCGAGGGTTTGATTGGAATTGCTCTCCGCCTGCTGCTGGCTGCTGGCCATCGCGTTTAGCTCGTACCCCTGGCGCAACAGGGACACCCGGTAGAAGTAGTTGCGCCAGAAGTTCTCCTCGGATATACTGTGTCGCAAGGACAGACGAATTTTCAGAATCAAGATATCAAGAGAAATCAAGAAATGTCTGACGGATATGAATTTTTAGAATCAAGAAATTATTATATTTAAATAACGAGAACGAGCCAATTAATTCGCCGAGAATAACTCTTGATGACAATAATATTATATACTCGTATATTTCGTACTCATGATCCTTAATAGGCTAATTATTATGATTACTAAAGTGGTCTTTAAGTATATTTGGAAAATTTAAAAAAGAATTTAAAAAATAATGTATAAATGATTTTATGACTAGGGTTGCACGAGATTCAAGATAAGACAATATTCGTAAAAATATTGTATTGATAATTTTGAAAAATTTAAATCTTGTTTTGGTCTTGAGTGAATATTGCTAACAAAAATCTCGTCTTGTTTCGATTTTATTAACAATTTTTTATCTAATATAAATTTAAATAATATTTAACATAATTTTTGTAAAATAATTTGAAATAATTATTACTATTGTATTATATTTTAATTATAATTATTACTATGTAATCGATATAAATGTCGTCTATTTATATAAAAAAACATTTACTGTTTCAAAGAAAACAGAAATTAATAACTATTTACAGGCTCCAAGGGAATGTGCAGATAAAAATATTTTGGAGTGGTAAAAAAATCAGGTTCATATTTATCCCACATTGTCAAAAATGACTCGAGACATTTTAAGTTCAACTGCCTCATCCGTGCCAGTAGAAAGACTTTTCTCAATAGGAACTCTGACTATATTAAAAAATAGAATCAGATTAAAAAATAAATCTTTAAAAGCACTAATGTGCATCAATTCCTGGGTGAAATGCTCTTTAATGTCTAAAATTTGCGAGTTTGATTTCTAATTTATAAAAATGTTATATTGTATTAATATTAAATGTTTTTAAATTTATCAATATAAATGTTTTTATTGAATAAAATTTTTTTAAATTCGTATATAGTGATTTTTTTCATTTACAAATATAAATATTTTATTTTTTTGAGAATCAATAATCTTCACAAGACTAATAATCTTGACAGTCTTAGTCTTGGTATTGTCTTGATAATTAATTAAAAATCTTATTTTGATTTTGTCTTGAAATTCAAGACTATCTTGTGCAACCCTATTTCATGAAACGTTTATATATATTTCTTTACTTTTGTCTAATCAGCTTCTAAAACTATAGAATATTTCACAAAAATGTTTCTTTTTTAAATCAATTTTCTTAAAATTTCTTGAAATTTTTCACTTTTTTCTGTCAAAATTTCAATTTCAATAACCACTTGTACACCTTTAATGATACTAGAATTTTTCATTCAAACTGTCTTCAAGATTAAAAGAAAACATAATTTTTTTATTGAAGACCTTTTTATACTTCCAGAACTAAATCGTTTATGAAAAAAGTATATATCAACTTTTCACCAAGAAAAAAATTATCTAAGGATTGACTTACTTAATTTTCATCACGTATTTACGGATCACTTTATATACACATACATATTTTCGAAGTCCTCGCGGAAACATTTGTTGTTTGAAGCAGTGCTCGATCTAATTATTTCGTTCATTAATTATTTCGTTCGAAAAATAATTTCGCGGAAGTAATATAATGCATTTTATTTATGCCAAATATTGCATTGTAATTTCATTACTGAATTGTTTCTCATAAAATAAATTGAAAATAATCCCGTCCTCTTCGAAAACACTACTTCCATGAGTCAATCAATCACATTTTTATTTACGGAATTTCTGCTTGTCGACGATTTAATAATCAAAATAAACATTTTCATCAATTTTTTTCATTATTACACGCCACGTCATGTGATTACAATACAATTTTATGAAAAGCGCAATTGTTCTTGCGCGATAAAAATGGAAGAATAATACTGCAGAATTATTAATTTCGAGTAAACGAAATTCAAACGATAGCTTTTGTTCCTTGTGTCATTATACTTTCATGCAGGGTTGGCAAAAAACTTGTTCTTTTTTTTATTTTAAACATAAAACATTGTTTTTTTTTGTTTAGAACAATTTTTTTTGTTTAATTTGTGTTTTTAAGTAAAGTAAAAAAAACATATTTTAAACCAAAGAAGCATTAAACAAGCAAAAAACACTTAATAACTTCGATCTGTGTAAATATTTAAATTTTTCGCTAGCGTTAAACCATAAATAACGTTGCCAAAAATTGACAACGATATTAAAAATATGAATAATAAAATAAAAATGATAAGATGGGTATTATTTTAGTAGAATATTTATTTTTAAATATTAAATAACAATCAATACAATAAAGATTACTTAGAAGATATTGACTGACTTTACATTTTACATTTTAGCATTTTAAATTAATAATACGTAACTCATAGCAGGTCAGTAGTTCTAAAAAAAAAGTTCTAGTTAATAATATTTAATATTTAAAGTAATAAATAATATTTAATATTTAAATATTTTAAAAGTTCTAGTTAATAATATTTAATATTTAATATATAATATAATACTTTGGTTCCTTTCCTATTCTTATTAAGTAATCATGCTTAACTCTCAACATAAATTATAAATAAAAGAAAAATAAAAAACCTCAATTTTTCTTTTTAAAAGAATTTTTTTTAGAACTGCCTGCTATAAGTTATGTACTATTAATTTAAAATGCTAAAATGTAAAATGTAAAGTCAGTCAATATCTTCTAAGTAATCTTTATTGCATTGATTGTTATTTAATATCCAAAAATAAATATTCTGCTCAAATAATACCCATCTTATCATTTTTATTTTATTATTTATATTTTTATATCTATTTGTTACATAAATATAGATAAAAAGCCAAAAACACTAAAACAAAATCTTTTCTGCAACATACACATCTATTAGTTTTTGTTTGTTTTTGATTTTTATTACAATTTTTTTCCAAATAATCATATATTTTATTTGCGGTATTTTAAACGGTTCGAAACAGTAGTTTAAAACAGTTTCCACAGAAAACAAAAATGATGTTTAAAACAGTGTTCACCATTTTAAACAAGTTTTAATCAAACAGTTTTCAACAGTAAATCATTATTTAAAACATGCCAACCCTGCTTTCATGTATTAATTAATTAAAAATTATTAATAAAAAATATTATGTTATAATTTTTTTATTAATAATTATTATTTAATTAATTAAAAATTATTAATAAAAAATATTATGTTATAATTTTTTTATTAATACTTTTTATTAATAAAAATTATTAATAAAAATTATTAATGAAAAAATTATAACATAAAGAAAATTATATTTGCGAAATAAGGACGATTGATCGAAAGAATCGCGCCAAAAATTTTCTGAAAAAATTTTCATATTCGATATTAAATAAATGAAATGAAAAAATGAGAAGCATTATTACTTACACTTTCGGCACAAGCTCGAACCTCATGGTCTCAAGATTCGGATCCAGAGCGAGAGTGGCCTGTGCCATTGGCTGAACCGCCTCGAAGTCCCAAGCGAATTCTACCCCTGGTGGTGGCGCTCTCACGAAATTACGTCGATCCTGAAATCCATGAGAGGGTAAAAGATCCCCGTTTAATCCGGCCGGTTCGTTTAAAGCCAGACGCCAAATCCGTGGCGCTTAATCCTTTGCAACGTTGCGTAAATAAACAGCAAAACGGCGGGCATGAATAAACAGGAAGAGCATCCGAGAGGAAAATTTCCTCCCGTAATTGCTACGAGCAGATTTGAGTTAGGAAGGAATTATTAAAATTGCGTTTTAGTAATGAAATTTTTTTTTCATTAAAAGAGAGGCGATGTTTGATCGCGTCTTTATTTTTTAAAAATCTCACAATTTTTCTGTCATTTTCTCTTTATCAAAACACTTTTTCGTGCAAGATTTTGCATGGATATCGTGTAAATTTTCAAGTTTCAAAAAAATGTGTAAAAACAATCCCAAAAAAGAAGTTTCACAATTTTCAACACGTATCAAATGTTGCAGTATTTTTACTAACAATCGGTTTTGATTTGATCGCGTCTTTATTTTTTAAAAATCTCACAATTTTTCTGTCATTTTCTCTTTATCAAAACACTTTTTTTCGTGCAAGATTTTGCATGGATATCGTAAATTTTCAAGTTTCAAAAAATGTGTAAAAACGATCCCAAAAAAGAAGTTTCACAATTTTCAACACGTATCAAATGTTGCAGTATTTTTACTAACAATCGGTTTTGATTTGATCGCGACTTTATTTTTTAAAAATCTCACAATTTTTCTGTCATTTTCTCTTTATCAAAACACTTTTTCATTCCTTTTTTTTCGCAAGATTTTGCATGGATAATGTAAATTTTCAAGTTTCAAAAAATGTGTAAAAACGATCCTAAAAAAGAAGTTTCACAATTTTCAACACGTATCAAATGTTGCAGTATTTTTACTAATAATCGATTTTGATTTGATCGCGTCTTTATTTTTTAAAAATCTCACAATTCTTCTGTCATTTTCTCTTTATCAAAACACTTTTTCGTCCCTTTTTTCTGCAAGATTTTGCATAGATATCGCGTAAATTTTCAAGTTTCAAAAAATGAAAAACGATCCCAAAAAATTTCCAATTTTCAACATGAATCAAATGTTGCAGTAACTAAAATCGAGATTGATCGCTCTTTATTTTTAAAAATCTCACAATTTTCTTATTTCTCTTTATCAAAACACTTTTTCGTCCCTTTTTTCCGCAAGATTTACATGGATAATGTAAATTTTCAAATTTCAAAAAATGTAAAAACCCAAAAATTCAAATCAAACAATGAAAAACAAGGTGAAAAAACTCACAATCCTCATCACCAAAACACCCCTTCGCAGAGCTGGCAACAATTCAAAAAAAGACAAAACCAAATTTTACTAACAACGGGGACCCATAAAAACACAACCCACTACAAACACCGCTTTCCGGATTCAATCAAAAGAACCAAAAAAATTCAAATCAACACCGAAAAAAAAACAAAACACTTCCTTCAACTCAAAAAAAACAAAACAACAAAAACCATCCCACAAAACATTCCCTACTCAAAAAACAAAAAACATAACTCCCAAAAACCCACAACCTCTCATCAAAACACTTTTTCGTTTTGACAACAAACCCAAAGTTCCGAACAAAACAATTTACAAAACACTCGCCTTTCAATCAAAAATAGTAAAAGACCCAAAAAGATTTCACAATTTTCAACATGAATCAAGCAGATTAACAGGACCTTATTTTAAAACACAATCTTGTCATTCTCAACCCCCTTCCTCAAAAAAAAAACATTACGACACTATTTTAAAAATCTCACAATTTTCTGTCATTTTCTCTTTATCAAAACACTTTTTCATTCCTTTTTTTTCGCAAGATTTTGCATGGATAATGTAAATTTTCAAGTTTCAAAAAATGTGTAAAAACGATCCCAAAAAAGAAGTTTCACAATTTTCAACACGTATCAAATGTTGCAGTATTTTTACTAATAATCGATTTTGATTTGATCGCGTCTTTATTTTTTAAAAATCTCACAATTCTTCTGTCATTTTCTCTTTATCAAAACACTTTTTCGTCCCTTTTTTCTGCAAGATTTTGCATGGATATCGTGTAAATTTTCAAGTTTCAAAAATGTGTAAAAACGATCCTGAAAAAGAAATTTCAAAATTTTCAACACGAATCAAATGTTGCAGTATTTTTACTAACAATCGGTTTTGATTTGATCGCGTCTTTATTTTTTAAAAATCTCACAATTCTTCTGTCATTTTCTCTTTATCAAAACACTTTTTCGTTCCTTTTTTTTTCGCAAGATTTTGCATGGATTTCGTGTAAATTTTCAAGTTTCAAAAAATGTGTAAAAACGATCCTAAAAGGAAGTTTCACAATTTTCAACACGTATCAAATGTTGCAGTATTTTTACTAACAACTCGGTTTTGATTTACTACAAACACGAAATTGTTAAACGAAGGGAAAATATACTGAAATGGAAATAGAAAAAAACCGATCGTTCCTTTGTATGGTGTAGTAGTTGAAAATGTAAATCCGATATCTTTGTGACGCACAACTGAGAAACTCATCTTACGATGAAAATCTTTTGAGCGAAAATTTGATAAGAAATTTGATAAAGATAATTTTATACATGTGCGATAGTGCAGAAATTTAATCAAAAACATTCTATTAAAAAAAATTATATTTAATTATATTTAAAAAACTCACGAGAAAAGATATGATCAAGGATTAAAAGAATTCGGATTTTCTCGATATAAAAATTAAACGCAAAAATTATTGAAGTTATTAAAAATTTTTATATATCAACACTTATTTATTTAAGACCAATAAATTGATGAAATTGATTGAATTTATGTAAGACCAAAATAATTAACATCTTAAAACACCAATTAAACACCAATTTATTTAAGATCAATAAATTAAAAAAAATAAAACAAAATAATTTTATAAACTTTTTTAATTATAATATTTGAAAAAATTATTTTTCTTTAAATTTTTTTCAAAATTTTATTGCGTAGTAAATAGATATATTTACAATAAAATTTTTGTATAAAATATTTATAATAAATCTCGATAATTTTAAAAATAATATCGAGAAAAGAGTATTGTAAACATAAAAGATGTATACTCAAATCTTGTAAATAAATTCCCTAAAAATCTCATGATTTTTCAGATATTTTTATTCAAAATTTCAGACAGAATTAAAATATTTTTAGATGCAATTTTAAAATAAATTTATTTATTGCGATTTTTTCACATGAATAAAATATATTTTAATATATTTTAAACATAAAAAATTTCACGTTTTCTATAAATATATTTTAAAATAATTATTTATATATCGAATAAAATATAGGCTCTAAAGGACTAACATTTGATATCGATTGAAAAGTTATAAAATATTATATGCACTCTAAAAATATCAAGAGATATTTGTATACATATTATGTTATGAGAAAAATATTTCTAGTGTAAATCATAAAAGATAAAACCAACACAAAAGATTGAATAAAAAATATCAATAAAATCGCATAAAATTTTAAAATTTAAATATTGTAAAAGAATAGATTTCCTCAAATTTTTAAGCTTTATTTAAAAGTAATCTTCAGAGTTTCAAAACTAAACTTGTTCAGATTAACATAAATGTTTAACACAAAATTTAATCAATTTTTTATCAAATTCCTTTCGTTCCAATAAAATTTCACGACAAAATTCCCTGATTTTTTAAGGTAAAACAAAAATCTTTGAGAATATTAGTTTTTCAAGATCTTTTCTGGGAGTATAATTTATTATTTAGTGAATATTTTCCGGGAATATTCCTGATAAAACATGGTTCCATCTTTTAGAATAATTTTTCAGAGGTATCCGATTGACCACAATTGGCCAATTCAAAATAGAACTCTCTGATTGATCAATCGTTGTTCGTTATTCCAGACACAGGTCGATATAATTGGCTATGGTCAATCGCAAAGTGGTCAAACGGACGTTTCCGTTTTTCAGAATTAGTTATAAAAATTTTTAAACTTTTTTTAAAATTTCATTTACTCTTCATACAGGGTGGCCCGAACGTTCCGGCCAGACTTTGAGATCTTATAAGAAATTTAATTCTGAACAAAAAATGCTTTTAAAAAATTGACCTGATGAAAGAAGAGCAAAAGGTGAAAAGAAAATGAACTAAATAAATTTCTTGAAAAAAAACAACGATAAAAATAAAAAATAAAAATCTTTTTCTTTTACGAAAATAAAATAATTTTTTTTTAATTAATTTTTATTTTATTTTCATAAAAGAAAAAGATTTTTAGTTTTTATTTTTATCGTTTTTTCCAAGAAATTTATTTAGTTTCATTTTCATTGTATTTAATTTTCTCTTCACCTTTTGCTCTTTCTTCATCAGAGATTTTTGAGCGATAACTTCTTAAGGAAGCAGTTTTCGACCCATGTTTATAGGAAATTTTTTCTTCAGAATTAATTTTCCTGTAAGATCTCAAAGTTTGGCTGGAACGTTCGAGGCCACCCTATATATTTTTCATTGAGATCATCTTTACTTCTACAGGATGGCCCCGAACGTTCCAACCTTTGAGATCTTATAGGAAATTTAATTCTGAACAAAAAATTTCCTATAAACGTGGGAATGCTTCCTTAAGAAGTTATCGCTCAAAAATCTCTGATGAAGGAAGAGCAAAAGGTGAAAAGAAAATGAAATTAAATAAATTTCTTGAAAAAAACGATAAAAATAAAAATAAAAATTTTTTCTTTCATGAAACTAAAATAATTCTTTTTTAACTAACTTTTATTTTATTTTCATAAAAGAAAAAGATTTTTATTTTTTATTTTTATCGTTTTTTCCAAGAAATTTATTTAGTTTCATTTTCTTTGTATTTAATTTTCTCTTCACCTTTTGTTCTTCCTTCATCAGAGGTTTTTGAACGATAACTTCTTAAGGAAGCATTTTTCGACCCATGTTTATAGGAAATTTTTTCTTCAGAATTAAATTTCCTGTAAGACTCAAAATTTGGCTGGAACGTTCCGGGTCATCCTAATATTTTTCATTAAAATCATCTTTACTTCTACAGGGTGACCCTGAACGTTCCAGCCAGACTTTGAGGTCTTATAGGAAATTTAATTCTGAACAAAAAATTCCTTATAAACATGGGTCGAAAACCCTTCTTAAGAAAGTCGCTAAAAACCTCTAAGAAAAGGCAAAAGGTGAAAAGAAAATGAAATAAAAAGAAAATGAAACTAAATAAATTTCTTGAAAAAAACGATAAAAATAAAAAATAAAAATCTTTTTCTTTTATGAAAATAAAATAAAAGTTAGTTAAAAAAAAATTATTTTATTTTCACAAAAGAAAAAGATTTTTATTTTTTATTTTTATCGCTTCTTTCAAGAAATTTATTTAGTTTCATTTTCTTTGTATTTAATTTTCTCTTCACCTTTTGCTCTTCCTTCATCAGAGGTTTTTGAGCGATAACTTCTTAAGGAAGCATTTTTCGACCCATGTTTAAAGGAAACTTTTTCTTCAGAATTTCCTATAAGATCCGATAATCTCAAGGTCTGGCTGGAACGTTCGGGATCTGTATAATTATGTACGCAAAGTTTATATTAAAATCAAAAAATCCGAATTCACGAAGTTCCTTAGTAAGTTGACAAAGGCATGATTTCGTGACAAAGGCATGATTCTGAGATAATTGTAACGCATCACAAGAACTGCGAGACACAGGAAGTTTCTTAAATATTTCAAAGTTCTTCCGAGTCTTTACACATAATGGAAAATGAAAACGGAAATCACTCACGGTTGAAAGTGACAAGCACTCCTCGCGTAGCGCATCTTCATTCGGTGCACCGACCCAGGGTGCAACAGCTTCGCCCTTCTCGCCCGTCTGCTTACTGGCGATGAAGGCCTCCTGTTCCTTGTTAAGTTCAGCGATCAGCCTCTGAAACAGAAAGATTCATTTCGTTGACATATTGCAGACAGAATTAGCAAAATTTCACATTTTTTTAGATAAAATCCAATGGTACCAAACCGGTACTTTTTGGAAAAACCGATAAAGATTCCTTTAAAGAATCCTTTTAGAGGAAAGGATTCTTTCCGTTAAAAATGTTAACATGAATAAAAAATTCTTCTCATCAATATTCGTTAATTGAGGAAGTGTTTTTTAATTTAATCAAAATAAAATTTATTCAAAATTAAATTTGTAATAGATTAGAAGAGTTAGCAAAATTTCACATTTTTTTAGATAAAATCCAATGGTATCAAACCGGTACTTTTCGGAAAAACTGATAAAGATTCCTTTCAAGAAACCTTTTAACGGAAAGGATTCCTTAAAGAATCCTTTCCGTTAAAAATGTTAACATGAATAAAAAATTCTTCTTAATATAGGTTAATTGAAGAAGTGTTTTTTAATTTAATCAAAATAAAATTTATTCGAAATAAAATTTGTAATAGATTAGAAGAATTAGCAAAATTTCACATTTTTTCAGATAAAATCCAATGGTACCAAACCGATACTTTTTGGAAAAATCGATAAAGATTCCTTTAAAGAATCCTTTTAACAGAAAGGATTCCTTAAAGAATCTTTAAAAATGTTAACATTAACATGAATAAAAAAAATCTTCTCATCAATATTCGTTAATTAAGGAAGTGTTTTTTAATTTATTCAAAATTAATTTTGTAATAGATTAGAAAAGTTAGCAAAATTTCACATTTTTTTAGATAAAATCCAATGGTACCAAACCGGTACTTTTCGGAAAAATCGATGAAGATTCCTTTAAAGAATCCTTTTAACGGAAAGGATTCCTTAAAGAATCCTTAAAAATGTTAACATGAATAAAAAATTCTTCTCATCAATATTCGTTAATTGAGGAAGTGTTTTTTAATTTAATCAAAATAAAATTTATTCAAAATAAAATTTGTAATAGATTAGAAGAGTTAGCAAAATTTCACATTTTTTTAAATAAAATCCAGTGGTACCAAACCGGTACTTTTCGGAAAAACCGATAAAGATTCCTTTAAAGAATCCTTTTAACGGAAAGGATTCCTTAAAGAATCCTTAAAAATGTTAACATAAATAAAAAAAATCTTCTCATCAATATTCGTTAATTGAGGAAGTGTTTTTTAATTTATTCAAAATAAAATTTGTAATAGATTAGAAGAGTTAGCAAAATTTCACATTTTTTTAGATAAAATCCAATGGTACCAAACCGATACTTTTCGGAAAAATCGATAAAGATTCCTTTAAAATATCCTTTTAACGGAAAGGATTCTTTAAAAAATCCTTCCCGTTAAAAATGTTAACATGAATAAAAAATTCTTCTCATCAATATTCGTTAATTGAGGAAGTGTTTTTTAATTTAAGCTTTATTCAAAATAAAATTTGTAATGGATTAGGATTCAACGTAGCAAATAATTAATTTTTTGCTAAAACAGATTGAAAGATAAACGCAAACCAGATATATATTTCGATAAAAATTTTTAAAAATTTTGTTATTTTTTTACTAAACTAAAGATTAATGTAAAATTTAATTTCTTGTGAAGTTCTTATTTAAAAAAATTTTACATACTAATTTGAATTAAGAAAGACTTTATTATTAAATTAAAATTCCTTTTTTTTTAAATCTGTAATAAAATTATATGATATGAGTTATTAATTAAAATAAAAAAATAATTAAATCAAAAATATCTTTTCACGTAAAGTTATATAAATATATTTTAGTGTCACATATTGGTTATTTTTTTTTATTTTGGTCAATTTATTTTATTGGTCAAAGTCCGCAGTAAAAATTCATCGTGGTTTTTTCTACTCATCGGACTTTTTTGGCCAATTCTGATCGCAGAGGACTCGAATAGAGATTCCCATGAATGAGAATAAAGCGCATTTTGATAATCGACGGTTCTCGTTATTAACGAGAAAGCTTTTACGCGATGGAAATAACCGGCGTGCGATATAATATTTTTCACTTCGTTCCTCGCGAGAACTTATTATCACACGAATGACACCCTGTCATTTGCTGCCGTGAATTCGTTTTCATTTGCGAGTTATTTAGTGCTGAAAATGCGCACGTGTACACACGCAATATAATAGAAACTATTTTTTTCCCTTTAAAAAAAAAAAAGGAGAAATGAATTTTTATGAGAAAACAATTTGCATAAATCTAGCTGATTTTTACTAGTAACTTTCAGTTCCATGAATAAATTAGAATTTTTTATATCATCCGAAAGTAATTATATGCGCGCAAAGAAATAAAAATATATAAAAATAAATAAAAATATATAATTATATAGATATAAAAATATAATATATAATTATAAAAATATAAAATATATAATTATAAAGATATAAAAATATATAATTACAATTCTCTATTTTCCTTCATCCTTATACAAGATATCTATTCAAGTTTTCTAAAAAAAAAAATAAAAAAATCCCTGATGTTTTGGATATTTTTATTCAAAATTTTAGATAAAGAATATATTTTAAAGATTTTTTAAATAATTTTCTAAAATAAGTTTTTTTTTGATTGTGTTTCTTCTTATATTTTTTTATTCATATAAAGAAAAAAACAAGTTAATTCTAAGTGCTAGATTTGTAAATCTATTGGAAAAAATTGTTTTCATAAGATAAACATTTGCACATTTTGATTTCTTCATCATTAAAAATTACAATGAAAAATATTTAGTGTATATTTAATATTTTGTTAAGAGATATTCAATGTAAACAAAGATAAATCTAAAATAAATATATAAATATATAAAATATATAAAGCAAATATAATAAATATATAAATATATAATAAATATATAAAATATATAAAATAAATATATAAAAATATATAAATATATAAAGATAAATATATCTTAATATTGACTTGCTTACAATGTAAGAATAACTTTATAATATACAAAATTGTCATGTAAGAAGAATTTTTATTAAATTTCCCTAAAATCTAAATAAAATTCCATAAAAATTTTCTAATTTTTCCAGATACAAACGAAATCTAAACATTCCAATCTATAAATATTTCCATATTTTTTCCAGAAGTAGACAGACCTTTATATACGTGAAAAAATAAATATATAAATATATAATTATATAAATATATTAAGATTGACTTAAAATCTAGGATTTTTCGGAATTAATTATTCGAAAGCCGCTAATAAATTGCTGATTATTCTCTTCTTCTTCGACTTAAAAAAAAGTGTGCAAAAAGTGGACCCAAATTGGCAACATAAAGAATACAATACGCTGAATGCGATGGAAATACGAGGTCAGAGGAAGTGCTGAGAACAAGGAAGGAGTTTCTTGCAGCACGAGAGCGTGGATCAATGAAGCTTGCTGAATTCGCGGTGCATTTATCGCATAGCGACAATATATTTCATTTCCTGTATGGACATTTTTAATGGAGAGGATCGATAGCGTCGTTTTGTCGCTTTAATCGAGCATCGTGAAACTTTTTTTCGAAAAAAAA
Source organism: Camponotus fellah (assembly GCA_030586385.1). Taxonomy (NCBI): domain Eukaryota; kingdom Metazoa; phylum Arthropoda; class Insecta; order Hymenoptera; family Formicidae; genus Camponotus; species Camponotus fellah. Next base: position 193,735 of record JAPIVC010000157.1, on the reverse strand, counting down.
GCTCTTCCATCTTTTTAGTCCCCTTTTCTTAGTTTTCTCTTATTCAAAATATCCATTCAAATTTTATAAAAAAAAATTTCCTGAAAATTTCTGAATATTCTAGGTTCGCTTTTATTTGAAATTTCAGGTAAAGAGAATTTTTCTACACATTTTTCGAATGCAACTTTTTAAAATAAGTTTTTCCAATCTTCTAATATTTTTGAGTCATATGGAAAAATAAAGAGTTACTTAAGTTTCAAGTTGACTGAAAAAAATTGGATAGCTTCCATAACATAAGTATTTTTCATCTGCATAACATTTTTTAATTTTTATCGGTAAAAATTATAATGAAAATGTGGAAGTATTTTACAGGGTGGCCCCGAACGTTCCAGCCAGACTTTGAGATCTTGTAGGAAATTTGAGTATGAATAAAAAATTTCCTATAAACATGAGTCGAAAAAATGCTTCCTTAAGAAGTTATCGCTCAAAAACCTCTGAAGGAAGAGCAAAAGGTGAAGAGAAAATAAAATAAAAAGAAAATGAAACGAAATAAATTTCTTGAAAAAAAAAAAAAAAAAAAATAGGCCGGAAAGGAAAGAAAAAGAGAAAAAAGAAAAAACGATAAAAATAAAAAATAAAAATCTTTTTCTTTTATGAAAATAAAATAAAAGTTAGTTAAAAAAAAATGATTTTATTTTCATAAAAGAAAAAGATTTTTATTTTTTATTTTTATTGTTTTTTTCAAGAAATTTATTTAGTTTTATTTTCCTTTTATTTCATTTTCTTTTCACCTTTTGCTCTTCCTTCATCAGAAGTTTGAGCGATAACTTCTTAAGGAAGCATTTTTCGACCTATGTTTATAGGAAATTTTTTCTTCAGAATTAAATTTCCTAAGATCTCAAAGTCTGACTGGAACGTTCGGGGCCACCCTATATATTTTTCATTAAAATCATCTTTACTTCTACAGGGTGGCCCCGAAACGTTCCAGCCAGACTTTGAGATCTTATAGGAAATTTGAGTATGAACAAAAAATTTTCTATAAACATGAGTCGAAAAAATGCTTTCTTAAGAAGTTATCGCTCAAAAACCTCTGATGAAGGAAGAGCAAAAGGTGAAAAGAAAATGAAATAAAAAGAAAATGAAACTAAATAAATTTCTTGAAAAAAAAAAAACGATAAAAATAAAAAATAAAAATCTTTTTCTTTTATGAAAATAAAATAAAAGTTAGTTAAAAAAAAATGATTTTATTTTCATAAAAGAAAAAGATTTTTATTTTTTATTTTTATTGTTTTTTTCAAGAAATTTATTTAGTTTTATTTTCCTTTTATTTCATTTTCTTTTCCCTGCACTTCCTTCCTCAGAGATTTTTGAGCGATAACTTCTTAAGGAAGCATTTTTCGATCCATATTTAAAAAATTTTTTCTTCAGAATTAAATTTCCTAAGATCTCAAAGTCTGGCTGGAACATTCGAGATCACCCTGTATATTCTGTATTACGAGATTTAATATATAAATACAGAAATATATATATGCTTATAATAGATTTTAAACACATAATTCATTTAGCTTGGCGGTTAGAATAGTGTAAGAGCAAAATTGTGAAAGAAAAATTTTTTAAAAATTTCTTGAATTGCAATAAAATTCCATTAAAATTCTCCGATTTTTTCAGATATAAAAAAAACCCCAAGAATTCCAAATTCTCCATGTTTTTCCAGATAGTAGATATCCTGTCGTAAACCACGTTTAATTGTGAAATCAATTGTAAAAAATATGAACAATTTGCATGATAGAAGGAAATTGGTGTCTATCGCGAGTGGTATAAAAATTTATTGATAAACGACAACGCAAAACGAATATATTTTATTGGATGAACGTAAATCGCGAGTATCTCGAGGACCAGATATGACTCACTTCTTTTTCTAAATTATCCAATTTCGATTATTTCAGTTTGCAGCAGTCAAGAGTCGTGATTAACGAGAGCTGGTTTCATTTATTTCGAGTAAAGGTGTGTCTATAAATCTTCCTCCTATTGAACATTCGTCCAGAACAAACGAAACCATTAGCTGAGCTCGCGAAAAATTACACGCGTATATTTTTCAAAAATTGCGTATAAAATAATCGTGAAAAAATATAGATATAAATAAATTTCTGCGATAAAATATTTCAAAAATATTTCGTAAAAATTCAGAACGGTTGAAAGTCTTTTCTGAATAAACAATTGTACTTTTCTTTTTCTGAATTTATTTTTGAATAGAATATTGAGCATTAAATTGTTCAAAACAATCACAATCTTCTAATCATTTTTATTTTCGTCAATATTAATTGAGTGACATCATCTATTTTTTTTGCATAATTGTTCATCCGAAAATTTCATTGTGAACCAATATTTAATCTACATATGTAATTAAATATATATATTAAATATATATTAATTAAATATAATTAAATAATTAATTAAATATATATATATATATTAAATATATATATGTAATTAAAATAAAATATTCATAGAATATACAAATAATAAGAAATAAAAATATATAAAAAAATCTAATTTCAGTCATTCTTATTCAGAGATAAAAAAAACAAATATATCAAGATTAATTCAGATTTTAATATTTTGCATTACGAGAAGAATTATTTACTCAAAAAAAAAAAAAAACCGCTAATGGATGGTTTGACTTTTTCCACCTTGCATTTGGTACGTGTAAAAAATGAAACACGAAGCAAAATAGGGAATGCATGTTGCAAAAAAAACGCAGTTGAGAATAAAGAGAAAATTACAAACGAGTAGATAAACGCAAAGTGCTATGAAATAATAAAATTATTTAATCTCGCGTTCGTGAAGTCGCTGCTATTTTAAATTATTTTGTAATTTATGCTCATCTGCTTGATTTTTATTATGCACAGAATCGCGCAAGTATCTGTTTTATTTAAAAATACAGAGGTATATAAAATATAAAATATTTTCTTTCTTCCATAAAAAACAAAAAGTAGGGTTGCACGAGATATCAAGATTAGTCTTGATATTGTCTTGTCTTGTCTTGAATTTCAAGACAAGATCAAGACAAGATTTTTAATTAGTTATCAAGATAATACCAAGAGATTGTCAAGATTATTAGTCTTGTCAAGATTATTGGTTCTCAAAGAAACTAAAATATTTATATTTATAAATGAAAAAAACTATATATGAATTTAAAAAAATTGTATTCAATAAAAACATTTATATTGATAAATTTAAAAACATTTAATATTAATACAATATAACATTTTTATAAATTAGAAATCAAACTCGCAAATTTTAGACATTAAAGATCATTTCACCCAGGAATTGATGCACATTAGTGTTTTTAAAGATTTACTTTGTAATCTGGTTTATTTTTTTGACATAGTCAGAGTCTCTATTGAGAAAAGTCTTTCTGGCACGGACGAGGCAATTGAACTTAAAATGTCTCGAGCCATTTTTGACAATGTGGGATAAATATGAACCTGATTTTTTTTATCACTCCAAAATATTTATATCTGCACATTCCCTTGGAGCCTGTAAATAGTTTTTAATTTCTGTTTTCTATGAATCAGTAAATGTCTTTTTATGTAAATAGCATTTATATCGATTACATAGTACGATAGTAATAATTATAATTAAAATATAATACAATAGTAATAATTATTCCAAATTATATTACAAAAATTAGGTTAAATATTATTTAAATAATTTTTTAATATTAGATAAAAAATTATTAATAAAATCGAGACAAGAAAATACAAGACAAGATTTTTGCTACCAATATTCACTCAAGACCAAGATTTAAATTTTTGAAAATTTTCAATACCAATACAATATTTTTACAAAGATTGTCTTGTCTTGGGTCTTGTGCAATCCTAACAAAAAAGGCAATCGACGAATACAAATTCATAACATCGCTTATCCATAATAGTTTGAGCAACGAAACTATTCTTGAAATAACTGTGTGACGCGTGTTTTCGCTCGTTGTAAATAAGATATTGACTTCTTCGCTGATAAATCGTCTTGTGCAATTGGCGTATGACAGCAACGAAATATCAGTAATCTTGAAACGAGAACAAGAAACACGAGGATTGGAAAGGAAATGTCATATGTGTTCAGGATATAGAACACTCGTCCGTATATCTTCGAACCGCAGAGTAGCATTGATTTGTTATACTCCTGGCTATATCGATATACGGAAAAGAAATATACATCAAGCGTCCCAGAGAAATTACTGAATATAAAAATAATAAAAATAAATAATAAAAAAAATAAATAATATAAATAAATAATAATAAATAAATAAATAAATAATAAAAAAATAAATAATAAATGTTCATTGCTAGATCTTTAATATTCCTATTTTTTCATCAAGATAAAATAAAGCTCTAATTACAGGAATTTAATACAATCTCTTATTAAGATTATGTCTTTTTCAAAATTTCTTGCTTCTTAATTTTATTATTCTTATATTTTATTATAATTAATTATTTAAGGAAAACTAATTGATAAATGAATCATGTATGATCGCGAAATACGCAAAAAACTGTAAAGAACCGTCGAAAGAAACGAATATAAGTATTCGCAGGTTAATTTTGCCAACAATAAATGTACGAAATTATGTATAAAAATTTTGAATTTTAATTTATGAATATATTGGAACATATTGAAATCTATCTTTTCAATATTATTGTATAGTTTTTTTTTTCTTTCAATATAGATAATCGTAAATAATTTTATCTTTTTTGCATATAAATATAACAAATATTTTGTTCGTTTATAAATTTTGGAAGATTTTACTTTTTTATTATACTTATTCTATTAATTGTATATTGTAATAATTTAATTCATATAATATAGTTCAATTCATATAATAAAGTTTTGACATTAGAATCTATTCCTCATTCTAATTATTGATTGTGGAATTTTTATAACATCCATGAAAAGTATACATATTTAATTATTGACTTTATGTCAATTAAGAAGAGAAGATTGATTGCTTTAGCTTTAGATACTTTAGATTAGAGTACAGACGAATGGACAACGAATAGAATTTATTTCAATTGTTCTGAATTTTCATTAGCATTATTTGTGGAAATATGTGAAATAAATATTTTTACATCGGCCTATTTCTTTAATATTTTTTTTACTAGTGAACTTCATGTTATACCACTTTATAGAATAGAAAGAAATATACATCAACTGTCCAGAAGTGATTCGATATAAAAATAGTATAATAAAAAAATACATAATCAATATATAATAAAATATATTCATTATTAAATTTTTAACATTTCGATTTCTTCAGTATTAAAATTCAAATTAATTGTAAAAATAAGATGCTCTAATTGTAAGAATATTTAGCATTGAAAATTAAATAATATAATATTATATCAACTTTATCGATAGAAATACATACTGAATATCTCAGAGAAGTTATATAATATAATTAAATATATAATATAATTAAATATAAAATATAATAAAAATAATATATAATAAAAATAATATAAAAATAATATAATATAAAAATAATATAATATAAAAATAATATAAAAATAATATAATATAAATATATAATTAAAAAATATATTCATTATTAAATCTTCAAAAGATTCTGGTTTTCTCATTCGATTTCTTCAGTATTAAAATTAAAACTAATTGTAAAAATAAGATGCTTTAATTGTAAGAATATTTAGCATTGAAAATTAAATAATATAACATTATATCAACTTTATCGATAAAAATACATATTAAATATCCCAGAGAAGTTATATAATATAATTAAATATAAAATATAATATAAAAATAATATAATATAAAAATAATATAAAAATGATATAATATAAATATATAATTAAAAAATATATTCATTATTAAATCTTCAATAGATTCCAGTTTTCTCATTTGATTTCTTCAATATTAAAATTAAAACTAATTATAAAAATAAGATGCTCTAATTGTAAGAATATTTAGCATTGAAAATTAAATAATATAATATTATATCAACTTTATCGATAGAAATACATACTGAATATCTCAGAGAAGTTATATAATATAATTAAATATATAATATAATTAAATATAAAATATAATATAAAAATAATATAAAAATAATATAAAAATAATATAATATAGATATATAATTAAAAAATATATTCATTATTAAATCTTCAATAGATTCCAATTTTCTCATTTGATTTCTTCAATATTAAAATTAAAACTAATTATAAAAATAAGATGTTCTAATTGTAACAATATTTAGCATTGAAAATTAAATAATGTAATATTATATCAACTTTATCGATAGAAATACATACTAAATATCCCAGGGAAGTTATATAATATAATTAAATATATGAATTAAATATATAATATAATTAAATATAAAATATAATATAAAAATAATATAAAAATAATATAATATAGATATATAATTAAAATTATATTCATTATTAAATCTTCAATAGATTCCGGTTTTCTCATTTGATTTCTTCAATATTAAAATTAAAACTAATTATAAAAATAAGATGCTCTAATTGTAAGAATATTTAGCATTGAAAATTAAATAATATAATATTATATCAACTTTATCGATAGAAATACATACTAAATATCCCAGAGAAGTTATATAATATAATTAAATATATAATATAATTAAATATAAAATATAATATAAAAATAATATAATATAAATATATAATTAAAAAATATATTCATTATTAAATCTTCAATAGATTCCGGTTTTCTCATTATCAAGATTAAAATCGAGTTCTAATTTCAGAATATTTATAAGATATAAGTATAGTAATTATCTATAATATAGGATAGAAGTAAGAAACTAACTGTGGATAGAAATACTGTAATTATAATGTAGGAGAGAATTAAGAAACTAACTCGTATCGGATTTATCGTTAGCAGGAAGGCGAGCGTAAAACAAACAACGGAGCTATTTAATAAATCAGCGAGAGACGTTTGTAATCGTTATACATCGAGATCTGGAATTAAACTCTCCATGGAGAGGATTGTTTCCGCTGTCGTTTTACGTCGCTACGAGACTAATTCGTCGCTTAAGAGTTATATTCCAACTATAGTTAAATGCCGATCAATCTCCCATAATTTCATTGAAAATAAATTCTTATTCCATCGATTTTTCGCGATAAATTAAATTTATTCTCTCGGTAAATATACGTAACACACAAAAAACTGGCGAATCAATTTCTCAACAATTTTATCCAGAATCGATTCCCATTCATCTAGCAGTAATATCGTTTTCACACCTTTAATATACCATCGCGAATTTGATTTACAGCTTATTTCGACGTGTGCGGAAAATCGCTGAAAGTTGTTTCTTTTTGTTAATTTTATTAACAGGGATTAAAAGAATTAAAACTGCGACAATTAAAAGAAATTAATTTAAATACAGCTCTGTTATATATTAAATATTAATAGATTTAATCAGAGTAATTTGATTATAATTAATAGATGTGAGAAATTAAAAATTTAATATTTTTTTCAAACTTTTTAGATTTATTTATTAATTTTATTTATTATTTATTTTATTTTATTTATTATTTATTTTATTTATTATTTATTTTATTTATTTTATTTTATTTATTTTATTTATTATTAATTTTATTTATTAATTTATTTATAGTTTCCGACATATTCAATTACATTTATTGCAAAATTTAACAATAAATTGAAGAATTTTTTTACACGAGCGAAAAAATGATTGATTGATGATATTATAAAACTAAGTACAAAAACCCTATCCAACCGGATTACAGACGATTTCTCTCTCTTTTTCTCTCTCAAAAATTATTTCTGAAAAAAAATCTACATCACAATACACAAAGATTAAACGTGTCTCTGAAACGTCGATAAAAATGAATCGTCATAAATAACGAGTTAGAATAGATTCAAGAAGCCAACACTTTTTTCCCTTCGAAATTATGTAACTTTTAAGAAATAATTATCGCAATAAGATTATGCAATATTTATTATTAAATGCCATTCATCGTGAAAATTTAATAATATATGTAATATATAAAATACCCGGTAGTTTTTTATTATAAAAACTTCCTTTCATCGCGACGTAATTTTGCACAATATAATTTCAACGTCTCTAAGAACTCATTCCCTGCAAATTTCCTACGATGAGAAAGATGATAATTGAAAGCTTCCTTCTTTTCACTTCCTTGGAATATTTCAGCTATTTTTACTTTCTCGAAAGAGGATTGATATCTATGATATCTCACGGGAACTTATATCTTCTTCGCAAAAAAGTAAAAAAAGAATAATATTGTGATATACAGGGTGGAGAAAAAGTATGGAAACCTTTAAATTTTTCGAAAACTATGCATTTTAGAAACAAATGTTTCAGACAAAAGTTGTAGGGTTTCAAGTAACGCATTATGTAGCAATATCAGTATGACCTTGAACAGCACCGTCAAGATCACATAAAAATCAGTTCGAATTTTTTAAATGGAACCCCCTATTTTTTATTATGCATTCTTATAGCTTGTTTCAAGAGCTTTCCAAAACACTACATTAAAATGTTTTTTCATTGAATACTTTTCGAGTTATGAGGCTTGAAGTCATTTCTTAATTTTACATAAACCATAAAATATTTAATAAAATATTCATTTTTTTATTATCTCACCTTCATACTTTTATGCATAAGATAATGTGAAGAATCAATCGGTGTAAAGAAAAAACATAGTTTTGAAGAACAAATATTTTATTGTTTATGGTTTATGTAAAATTAAGAAATTATTTCGAGCCTTATAACTCGAAAAGTACTCACTGAAAAAATACTTTATCATAGTGTTTTGGAAAGCTCTTGAAACAAGCTACAAGAATATATAATAAAAAGTAGGGGGTTCCATTTGAAAAATTTAAAGTGATTTTTATGTGACCTTGACGGTGCTATTCAAGGTTATACTAATATTGCTATGTAATGCATTATTTGAAACCTTACAACTTTTGTCTGAAACATTTGTTTCTAAAATGCATAGTTTTCGAACAATTTAGGGGTTTCCATACTTTTTCCTCACCCTGTATACAGTGTCTCATTTTAATTTCCCCAGGCAAATATTTCGGAAAATAATAAAAAATCGAAAAAATATTTCAAACAAAAGTTGTATGGTTTCTAGGGGGACATAAGATGATATCATTAGTTTGACCTTGAAGAGTCACATGAAGGTTACGTGAAGGTCATTTTGAATTTCTTAAATAGAACACCCTATATATTTTTGCATATTCTTGTAGCTTATCTCGAGAGCTTTCCAAAACACTATAAATAAACATTTTTCCATGAAATACTTTTCGAATTATGAGGCTTGAAATCATTTCTTAATTTTACATAAACCATAAATATCTTGTAAAATATTCATTTTTCGATTATCTTACCTTAATATTTTTATGTACAAAATAATAAGAGAAATCGATTGGTGTAAAGAAAACACATAGTTGTTTTTAAAAAAAAATATCTAATTTGCAATTAACAATTACATATTTTTTCACCTTCACGTAACTCTTCAAGATCAAACTAATAGCACCATCTCATGTCCCTCTAGAAACCATACAACTTTTGTCTGAAACATCTTTTCGATTTTTCATTATTTTCCGAAATATTTGCCTGGGAAAATTAAAATGAGACACCCTGTATATATATATATATATCACAAAATTATTTTTTATGTATATACATACATATATACATACATACAATTATATCGTCTGGAATTTATCAGGATTTTATCGTACATCTCATTTTAATTTCAACTCTTTTCAATTAAATTCACCATAAATTTCCATTCGCTTTTCTCGATCGATCAACCACGATCGAAGAAATAACTGATCATCTTCAACGTCATAGTAAAAAATTCTCGCGTTCACGATACTCGAATCTTCTTTTCCTTTATCCGATATCGTGAAAATCTATTACCGGATTCGCCGAGCGAAAGAGCGCCCTTAAAATAATTTTAATGGCCTCGACGAAGAAGCGGAAGACAGATTATGCAGCGTAAAAAAATTCGTATCACAGTCACGTGTTACAGGTAAAACGTGATTCGCATACGATTGGCAAATATCTGCGCCAAGAAAGGGCTATGCAGAAAGATTAAGTCATTAAGGATGCAAAAGGAACCAACAAAATCGAACGTTAAAGGATTCTAATGCGGGATAAGGATGATGCAAAAGACAAGGAGAATGCAAAAAATTATTTTTGAATATTATTTATGCCCCCAATATTATTTATTGAAATAAATGAAATTTAATATCATCAATCAATAATTCTATAAAAAAATATAAATAAATAATAATTAAATAATAAAAAAATATAGATAAATAATAATGAAATAATAAAAAAATATAAATAAATAATAATTAAATAATAAAAAAATATAAATAAATAATAATTCATATAAAAAATTAATGTGCGTGTGTTATTTATTATTAATTTATTATTATTATTAAACTTTATATCAAAAACTATAAATATAAAAAATTATAGATAATTATATAATTAAAAATAGCAGATATAATTAAATATCAGGAACTAAATAATAAATAAATTTGAAAAGTTTGGAAACAATAAATTTTTAATATCTATTGTATTTATTGATTATAATTAAGTTACTATTTATGTATTAATATTAAATAAATATTAAATTATATAATTATTACTATTTATGCATTAATATTAAATAAGTATTAAATAATATTAAATAAATATAATACAATTCTATTTAAACTATATTTTATCTATATTTAATTTTTTTTAATCACTACAGTTTTTTAACTCTTTCAATACTATTATTATGCATTGCAATTTATTTAATTTGTAAAACTTGAAATTTGACACATTTCTTATATGGTATATTTATAATATATATAAATAATATATACAAATGTATGCATCAAAGCAATTTGCATTCAGAAATTATTGATTGACGTACAATATCGAATGACATTTATCAGAGATTTGAAATGGAAGAGAGCAATCAAATATACTGCGTATATTTATTGTCGAGGTTACCTCAACATCGACGAAATGATGCGCTCGATTTAGCGTACCTGTAGTAATTAAGAAAAATTAAATATAGATAGTTTAAATAGAATTGCATTATATTTATTTAATATAATTTAATATTTATTTAATATTAATACATAAATAGTAATAATTATATTATTTAAATAATAAATTATTATTATATTGCATTATTATATTATTTAATATTTATTTAATATTAATACATAAATAGTAATTTAATTATAATTTATAAATACAATAGATATGAAAAATTTATTGTTTTTAAACTTTTTAAATTTATTTCTTATTTATTATTTATTATAATAATAAATAAATTTATTATAATAATAATAAATTTATTTATTATAAATATTTATAATAAATTTAATATTATAATAATAAATTTATTATTAATATTAAATTAAATTAAATTAAATTAAATTAAATTAAATTTTATATTAAATTTATTATTATAATAATAAATTTATTTATTATTTATTATTTCTGATATATTTTAATTATGTCTGTTGTTAAGATGCAATACCGTAAAAAAGTCTTTTTCGTTGCGAGATTATTGGCGCTCTTCTAATCTCGAACGTCTCTTGTCCTGACGTATTCAAAACACGTAGATATCGATCAAACTGTCGAGTCAATAGTTGATAAACACAAACGATTACCACAGCTGTGGAAGGGACGATGCTCGTGAGAGAAACGATTTGATTCGATGAAGAAAGCATGACTTTTATCGGGACAGTTTGTCTACGTGAGAGTCCTTCTTTTATTTTTCTCCTAGAAATCGAAATCATGTCCAGTGTCGAGATGTGTGCGAGTTGTGTGTAAAATCATGTCGTGAAATTCTAGTTTCCTAAAAGAAGTCGAAATAAAAGAGAAACCCGAGAGATTCGCAGGAATAAACGACTTCCCTTTGGCGTTCTTTACGATTTGACGATGTCCTCGTATCCGGAAAATAGGTTGCCACATGACTCAGCAGGCGAAGCAAAGTGATAAGATCGACAAAAAAGATTCGAAGAGGTTCGAAAATTTTTTGTAAAAAAAATAAAAATTGTATGCTGAGAAAAAATTAAAAAAAAATTTTTCGATATTCAAAGTTAATTTTATAGAGATTCAAAATGGAAATTGGGTTTTGCTAATATATCGCTATTTTTTATAAGGACTAGTAAAAAACACAGACAAACACAGACACATACATTTTTAATATATTGTAATTTTTTCCGTGCATATAAGAAGTTAAATTTCGATTTTTACAATTAAATAAATTGTGATGCATATTAATAGCATTAAAAAGATTAAAAGTAATTGCAGTAATTAAAAAAGATTAAATATAGATAGTTTAAATGGAATTCTGTACATATTATTTATTAATAGAGATATAATTAGTAAATTAAAAAATTTAAATTATTGATTATGATATTAAAAATTTTTTACCATATTAAAGATGATTAAATGGACAGCAAAAATTATTTTCTGCATTCACTGCTTTTTGCAAAAAAAAATAAAAATTTTATGCTGAGAAAAAATTTCAGAAAAAATTTTTTTTAATTAAAATTTAAATAAATATTTAATAAAAATATTTATATATTTAATAAAAATTGAAAAAGTTTTTTTTTTTGCAAAAAGCAATGAATGTAGAAAATAATTTTTGCTGTCCAGTTAATCGCCTTTAATATGATAAGAAATTTTTAATATCATAATCAATAATTTTAATTTTTTTAACATCATTGTAATTGACAAAATGATTTGGAATAATATATTAATATAATAAATATTTGTTTATAAAAAAAATCATGCTATGTATAATATATGATTAAGATGGAGATTGCGCAGAACATTCATGTCACTTCTCATTAATTTTCCCTCATCTTAATCTTGCGAATTATTATCAGTGCTTGACACGAGAAATTGCTAATAGGATGTAAGCTGAGAAAAAATTAAAAAAAAAATTTTTTTAAATTAAAATTTAAATAAATATTTAATAAAAATATTTATATATTTAATAAAAATTGAAAAAAAGTTTTTTTTAATTTTTCTCAGCATAACATTTTTATTTTTTTTTGCAAAAAGTAATAAATGCAGAAAATAATTTTTCCTGTCCGTTTAATCGTCTTTAATATGATAAGAAATTTTTAATCATAATCAATAATTTTAATTTTTTTAACATCATTGTAATTGACAAAATTATTTGGAATAATATATTAATATAATAAATATTTGTTTATAAAAGAAATCATGCTATGTATAATATATGATTAAGATGGAGATTGCGCAGAACATTCATGTCACTTCTCATTAATTTTCCCTCATCTTAATCTTGCGAATTATTATCAGTGCTTGACACGAGAAATTGCTAATAGAATGCAAGCTGAGAAAAAATTAAAACAAAATTTTTTTTTAAATTAAAATTTAAATAAATATTTAATAAAAATATTTATATATTTAATAAAAATTGAAAAAAAATTTTTTTTTAATTTTTTCTCAGCATAACATTTTTATTTTTTTTTGCAAAAAGTAATAAATGCAGAAAATAATTTTTCCTGTCCGTTTAATCGTCTTTAATATGATAAGAAATTTTTAATCATAATCAATAATTTTAATTTTTTTAACATTGTAATTGACAAAATTATTTAGAATAATATATTAATATAGTAAATATTTGTTTATAAAAAAAATCATGCTATGTATAATATATGATTAAGATGGAGATTGCGCAGAACATTCATGTCACTTCTCATTAATTTTCCCTCATCTTAATCTTGCGAATTATTATCAGTGCTTGACACGAGAAATTGCTGATAGGATGCAAGCTGTCGGCAGCATTTACAATCAAGCTTCAGGCGAAATATCAACTTATTACGAACAACTCTCGTATCGTAAATTGTGTCACGTAACACGAAGATTATCGTGAGCCAGGTAGATGTAAAAAGGGCCGGATAGAAGCGATTATTGTTAATTGCAACTTCGACCCAACGTAAGCCCAAGGATATCGTTTGTTTATTCAAGGATCCCGATTATAACGCTAATTTATAATACATATGTTTCGTCGTGTCCTAAATTTCAACGCAAGAGCGGCGATATTTCACGTCCCAAACGTTTTAATTTCCTTTTTCCTATTAAATGTATGGATAAATGAAAACTTTATTACTTTTATATTTTATACTTTTTATTTTTTTGTTACTTTTATTTTTTTATTACTTTTATTTTTTATACTTTTTATTTATTTTATTTTATTATTTATACCTTTATTTTTTACACTCTATAAAAAATGATCTTTATTAAAAACTATTTAAATATTCGCTACAATTTTCTTTGAAAAAAATATCATATTGGCATATATGAATCTGTCATTTACCTGTTAAAATGTCTTTTTTAAATAAATTTTTAATTTAGTTTCTGAGTGTTTTTTAATTCTTAAATATTTTAAATAAATAAGATATTTTTTAATTTATTTTTTAATTTAATCATAAGATAAATGCAAAATAAAATATAATATCTTTGTGTTATCTCATTTAAAATGAAAAATATACGTTTTACAAACTCGATCTAAATCGATGTCGTGAAATATTTACATAAATGTATCAAATATGAATAAATATGATGAAGGAAATAGTATGCTTCGTAAATAGAGCAAACAGTAGTTATATAAATAATATCATTATTTTTAATGGAAAATATTCATAATTAAGTAAAAACGAGAGGGAGATCGGGAAGATATTGGAAGATATCTCCGAGATCGTCAAAAATAATATACAGGGTGGCCCCGAACGTTCCAGCCAGACTTTGAGATTTTATGGAAAATTTAATTCTGAACAAAAAATTTCCTATAAACATGGGTCGAAAAATGTTTCCTTAAGAAGTTATCGCTCAAAAACCTCTGATGAAGGAAGAGCAAAAGGTGAAGAGAAAATGAAATAAAAAAAAAAAATGAAACTAAATAAATTTCTTGAAAAAAAAATGATAAAAATAAAAAATAAAAATCTTTTTCTTTTATGAAAATAAAATAAAAGTTAGTTAAAAAAATTATTTTATTTTCATAAAAGAAACAAGATTTTTATTTTTTATTTTTATCGTTTTTTTCAAAAAATTTATTTAGTTTCATTTTCTTTTTATTTCATTTTCTTTTCACCTTTTGCTCTTCCTTTATCAGAGATTTTTGAGCGATAACTTCTTAAGGAAGCATTTTTCGATCCATGTTTATAAGAAATTTTTTGTTCAGAATTAAATTTCCTATAAAATCTCAAAGTCTGGTTCTTCTTTTATTAAATTTCAATTTTTTTTCTATCGTCTTCGATTACTTGTCATTGGTTCTCGATCGACTTGCTTACGAACAAAAGTCGACAAAGTATTGCAATTTCTCAACTTTACGGTCTGTTGCAAAAATCTTTTTAAACCATCCATATCGATTTTCCTTCGAGAGAACATTTTCAGCCGAGGAGTAAAATTGTGCTTGAATTGTGCTAAGAATATTTCTCGGACAGGAAGGAAGTTTAAGCGCCGCAGGGTTTACTATCACAAGCAAGATACCACTTACAGAAAGCAAAAACACTCTATGAATTACGATCTTTGTTGTTGTTTCAGGAAACATTCGTCCAAGATCACCCAAGAGATTTGACGTTGTAATGTCAATTGTTTCGAGCTTTCGAATAAATATGATCGTTCATATAATTGAAATCGATAGGAAAAAGAGATACTCAAGATACTTTGCTCAGAATTTCCGTTGTTACTGCTTATTTCTGTCAAAATAAAAAAAAAAATAAAAATAAAAATATTCTTTAAAAATATTATTTATAAAAAAAATAAATAAAAAACTTCATCAAATGAAGGGATGCTATTACAAATGTTGACCGCAAATAATCAAACAAAGAGGAGCGACACAAGAATAATACTCCAACTTCAATTTGAAAAAAATTAAAAATAAATATTGTTTGGATTTACGTCACATTTTATAAGACTTTCGAGTATTTTATGATCTCAGCTAATTTTATCGATATTGGATTATTCGAGTTCAGACGCAAATTCGGTTTACGATAAACGAAGTCGAGCGCTTCAACGTAGAACTGCAATAAATCGTTTTATAGGAAATTGACAATTGCCGATAATTTAAATTGACGATCAGTATCGAAATATCCTTACGAGTAATTATTTAGAATGTTTATTCAAATCTTGTAAAAAAATTCCCTCATCTTCTAGATATTTTTATTCAAAATTACAGGTAAAGAGAATTTTTTTAAAGATTTTTTGACACAATTTTTTCAATTAAAAATAAAATTTTATAATTTTATAATAAAACAAAATTCTGTCTTATATGTGTTTTCTAATGCTTTTCATTTATATGAAATATGGAGCCATTTAAATTTCAAATGTGGATTTGCAAATGTCCTGAAAGAAAAATTGAATAGATTTCGTAAATAAATATTTGTCATTTGCATATCATTTTTATTTTTTTTAAATTGTAATATATAATATTTATTATAATATAACAGCAAAATAATGAAAGAAAGGATTTAAAAAAAAAATCCCTGAGTTCCAATAAAATTCAATAAAAGTTTCCTAATTTTCCAGATATAAAAAATCGCTGAGACTTCCAGGTTTTCCGTATTTTTCCAAGGAGTAAATCTATTATTAAAAATATTCGATTTTCTCAAGTTAGTAAAAAAAAAAAGAGAAATATTTCGAACATAAAAAAAGAAACAACCATTTGACTTGAAAAATAATTATTATACATTATTTTCTTTAATCCTATATAATTATTATTTTGTTAGCGAGCGAAACATATTATCATATTATATATTATTATTATATATACAGGGTGTCCCAGTTATCTTCCGTCATCCTTCAAAGACAGATTCCTGGGATCATTTGAAGACGATTTTTCCTCAACGAAAATGTCAATGAAGGCCATCATTTTTTGCACGTTCCCGATTTTTGTCATCATATATCTTTGCAATTAAGTCTTAAATTAAAACTCAACTAAAGTAAACTCTATTTAAAATTAATCGAAGAATGTGGTTTCGTTAATATTTTATTTCTACAAAGCTTAGTTTACGAAAAATCCCTTATTTCCAATCACTTGTAATTCAAAAATTATTACTACCTCGACATTTTCGTCTGGGACACCCTGTATATATATATATTATACAATTCACAAAATAAAGATATTTTCAGACTGCACCACAAAAATCTTCTACGAGGGATAAGCAAGTTCCAAAAGTCAGAGCTTACGTCACAAGCTTTATCTGACCGGTTGCTAAGGGGAGAGTAAAAACTAATAAAACTTGGGATATTTCGGATGGTGGAAAATTAAAAAATCACGCGAGGGGAGGTGAACGATCGAAGCTAAACCATCTGCGCGTGGAGAAGAAGAGACCTTTATCGATCGCCGCCAAAGAAATGGCGGTGTCTCTGACGTTTTGTTGAAGAGGACCACGATTTTATAATTGCCTGACCAAGTCGCGAGTGCCTCTCTTTTTTTCCGGCCACCTTGTATGCGTTTTTCTTCCTTTCTTTTTTTTCTGTAAATTACAAAGAATCCTCGTCTCTGGATAATTTTACCAATAATAATGATTCGTGCTCGAACGAGATATCCCAGTCAACTCTGTATACAGGGTGTCCCAGGCAACTCTGCATACAGGGTGTCCCAGACTTAACGAATCAACTGTTAATGGTAGATTCTTGAGATCATTTGGAGACGAAAATTTTGATAGCAAAATGTCAAGGAAGGCTTCATAAAAATGTCCACACTACTGACTAGAAGAATCCTATTTTTTTATCTTATATTCATCCTCTATCAACATCGATATTATTGCGCTATACGCGAGTCCTTTGAGGCTATATTCTTGAGCGCAGGAGAACGAAACGCGCTGATTGGTCACCTTTAATCTTTCATAGCGCCGAAACTACAGCTTTCTCGACATTTTAGTATTAAGATTTTCGTTTCCAAATGATCTCAGGAATCTACCATTAACGGCTGATTGGTTACGTCCGGGACACCCTGTATATAACTGCGATCTGTTTGATGACATCTATTTAATTGAAGCACGATTGTATTTTCATGAAATTATATAATAAATTACAGTTTAATCTCACAATTATACTCCAAGAGAAAATCATTTAACGATTGTGACAATGCAAACTGAACATTTACGATATGTGGCATATCCAATTTGTGAATTTATTTATATATTTATTTATATATGTTTGTATTATATGTTATATTTGTATTATATGTCTCGAGAGAGAGAGAGAGAGAGAAAGAGAAACAAAAACGAGCAATAAACATTCAGCCACTCTCTCTGATCCTATGATATTATATCGATGAAATGAATCGCTCGAGGCGGAGCTTTGATAATAAATTATTCGAAGATGAAACGATCATATAGTTCATACGTAACATGAGGGAAAATCGTCCATTTCAATACTTGAAAATGTATTAAATGTAAATTTGAACGAAGAACACCGTTAAAAGTTTCAGAGATTTAGGGAACTTTATATATAATATATGATGTTATATGCATATGTATAGTCATGTTAAAAATTTTAGCTATAATTTAGCTTCGTATCAAATTATATACAGGGTATCCCAACAAATTCTTATAATAGCAGTTTCTGTAGCCACTTTAGAAATTCTTTTTTGCAAAGAAAATATCGAGACATTAATAATTTTTAAAATATTATATAAACAATTGAAGAAGAAAGGAATTTTCTTTTCAAAATTTATATTTTGTAGAATTGAAAGATTTTGTAGAATTGATAGATACATTCTTCAATTAATATCAGATGAATTTTAATATTAAAAATTTTATTTTAAATTTTATTTTAAAAGCTTAGTTTAACTTTTATCTATTTTTGTTAAGAAAAAATATCGAAATTGGCTGGAAAATCTATTATTTAAAAAAGATATCAGATTTTGAAACATCCTATATTTCTCATTTTCCTTTAAATAAACAAAATTTACGAAATTATTTTCTCGATATAGAGTGAGATTAAAATTAGCGAATTTTCGTATCAAATTATATACAGGGTATCCCAACAAGTTCTTATAATAGCAGTTTCTGTAGCCACTTTAGAAATTCTTTTTTGCAAAGAAAATATCGAGATAATAAATTATTACCTTAAATTATCTCTAAATTAACTATCTCTAAATTAATTACTATCTCTTAATTAATAATTACTATCTCTAAATTAATAATTTTTAAGGTATTATATAAGCAATTGAAGAAGAAAGGAACTTTCTTTTCAACGTTTATATTTTGTGGAACTGAAAAATTGATAGATACATTCTTCAATTAATATCAGATTAATATCAGAACTTTAATATTAAAATTTTAATTTTTTAAAAGCTTAATTTAACTTTTGTCTATTTTTGTTAAGAAAAAATATCGAAAATGGTTACAAAATCTGCTATTTAAAAAAGATATCAGATTTTGAAACATCCTATATTTCTCATTTTCCTTTAAATAAACAAAATTTACGAAATTATTTTCTCGATATAGAGTGAGATTAAAATTAGCGAATTTTCGTATCAAATTATATAGGGTCTCCCAACAAGTTCTTATAATAGCAGTTTCTGTAGCCACTTTAGAAATTCTTTTTTTGCAAAGAAAATATCGAGATAATAAATTATTACCTTAAATTATCTCTAAATTAACTATCTCTAAATTAATTACTATCTCTTAATTAATAATTACTATCTCTAAATTAATAATTTTTAAGGTATTATATAAGCAATTGAAGAAGAAAGGAACTTTCTTTTCAACGTTTATATTTTGTGGAATTGAAAGATTGATAGATACATTCTTCAATTAATATCAGATGAACTTTAATATTAAAATTTTAATTTTTTAAAAGCTTAATTTAACTTTTGTCTATTTTTGTTAAGAAAAAATATCGAAAATGGTTACAAAATCTGCTATTTAAAAAAGATATCAGATTTTGAAACATCCTATATTTCTCATTTTCCTTTAAATAAACAAAATTTACGAAATTATTTAAAATTTACGAAGAATTTTCGTATCAAATTATATACAGGGTGTCCCAACAAGTTCTTATAATAGCAGGTTCTCTATCCACTTTAGAAATTCTTTTTTGCAAAGAAAATATCGAGATAATAAATTATTATCTTAAATTATCTCTAAATTAACTATCTCTAAATTAATAATTTTTAAGATATTATATAAGCAATTGAAGAAGAAAGGAACTTTCTTTTCAAAATTTATATTTTGTAGAATTGAAAGATTGACAGATACATTTTCAATTAATATCAGATGAACTTTAATATTAAAATTTTAATTTTTTAAAAGCTTAATTAAACATTTCTCCATTTTTGTTAAGAAAAAAATATCGTTAAATTGGCTGGAAAATCTGTTATTTAAAAAAGATACCACAAGCAACGTATCGTATATTTCTCATTTTCCTTTACAGCTTTATTTATATTTTGTTTATATTTTGCATTAACGTGATTCACCGATGTTTAACGAAGTAGCATCGCTCGTGATGGGATGTTCCCACGAAAATGCAATAAGGCAGTAGTTGCCCGCAGGGCGTAGATTCGCGCGTGCGAAACTTGGACCGTAGTTCGCTCATTTACCGAGAAACGAGAGTAGAACCGCCGACTACCGCTTACGCGAAAATTTCACTTCGTGGAAAACTTGGCGATCATTAATTCAGCCGAGTCCATAGTCAATTTACTTCAACTACACCCTCCTAAGTGACTAAAAATAGATCGGTTGCGACATAATCGTATTGTCGATTACGAGCACGAATGTGATCATTATTAAATAAAACGTTACCACTAAGGCTGCACGAGATATCGAAACTAGATATTGTTTCGAAATAGAGCAGAAGACAAGATTTTTAATTAGGTTTTAATTTAGTTGTCACAATATTAAGATTAAAATTGTCAAGATTATTGATTTTTAAAGATATTTAATCTAAGCTAAAATATGTATATTCGTAAATTAGATGGGGAAAATCACTCTTATTGTACAGACTTAATATTTTATTTAATAAGTATTTTAATTAATAAACAAAAATATAAATATTTTAAACTAAATATTTTATTTAATAAACAAAAATATTTATATTAACAAATTTAAAAAAAGAATTGATGCAATAAACAAAATAAATAATATACAATTTTAGAATTATTTAGCTACACAAAACTTTATTACAACGCATTTCATTAATCATTTTTATCTAATATTGAACAATTGTATAAATAATATCTGATATTAATTTTAATATATATATATCATTGATCTTGTCAGGATTATTGATTTTTAAAGATATTTAATCTAAGCTAAACTATGTATATTCGTAAATTAGGGAAAAATCCCTATATTGTACAGACTTAAAATATTTTATTTAGTAAACAAAAATATTTATATTAACAAATTTAAAAAAAGAATTGATGCAATAAACAAAATAAATAATATACAATTTTAGAATTATTTAGCTACACAAAACTTTACAACGCATTCATTAATCATTTTTATCTAATACTGAACAATTGTATAAATAATATCTGATATTAATTTTAATATAATATATAGGTCATAATTTTTATCTAATACTAAACAATTGTATAAATAATATCTGATATTAATTTTAATATAATATATAGATCATTGATCTTATCAGGATTATTGATCTTTAAAGATATCTATTCTAAATTAAGCTAAAATATGTATATTTGTAAATTAGATGGGGAAAATCCCTATATTGTACAGACTTAAAATATTTTATTTAATAAACAAAAATATTTATATTAACAAATTTATAAAAAGAATTGATGCAATAAACAAAATAAACAATATACAATTTTAGAATTATTTAGCTACACAAAACTTGTTTACAACGCATTCATTAATAATTTTTACCTAATATTGAACAATTGTATAAATAATATTTGATATTAATTTTAATATAATATATAGATCATTGATCTTGTGAGGATTATTGATTTTTAAAAAATATTTAATCTAAGCTAAAATATGTATATTCGTAAATTAGGGAAAAATCCCTATATTGTACAGACTTAAAATATTTTATTTAATAAACAAAAATATTTATATTAACAAATTTATAAAAAGAATTGATGCAATAAACAAAATAAAAAATATACAATTTTAGAATTATTTAGCTACACAAAAATTTACTTACAACGCATTCATTAATAATTTGTATCTAATACTGAATAAATTGTATAAATAATATTCGATATTTTATTAATTTTAATCTATAATTTAATATAATATATTACTATTTTAAACAATTGCTTTAGATAAAAAAAAAATTGTTGATAAAATCAAGACAAAACAATGAAAATAAAACGAAATTTTTGGTACCAAGATTCACTCAAACCCAAAACAAGAGATGAAAATTTTCGAAAATTTTCAATATCATATTTTTATGAATATCGTCTTGTCTTCAGTGTCTCGTGTAATCCTAACTAGCAGAATATATGCGAGAAATTTATGAGACGGAAAATTATGGAGCAGTTAGAAGTATTGCCCGTTTATCCAACCGACAATGTGCTTATTCCCTACTTTATAACGAGACGCCATAATTCTTGGCCATATTATTTCGTCTCGTTTCATTTAACAGAAAAAACATCGTATAGACAACGTTTACGATATCGCTCTAAGACGCGGAGCTTTTATACTTTAACACATTTTCATAATATCTAATATGGTTTCATAAAGAAATATATCTTCTGTTTTTTTCATTTTAAAAATTACATAAATTTGCAATTAACAATTTTCAATATTTTTTCTTCGAAACAATTATGTGTTCTATTTACACCAATTGACTCCTCTCATTATTTTGTACATAAAAATATTAAGATAAGATAATCGAAAAATGAATATTTTACAAGATTAAGAAATGAAATGAAATAAAATAATGAAGTAAAATTAAAAAATGATTTCAACCCTCATAATTCGGAAAGTACTTAATAAAAACTTAATAAAAACTTAAAACAACTTAATTATAGTGTTTTGGAAAGCTCTCGGGATGAACTACAAAAATGTGTAAAAATATACAGGGTGTTCCATTTAAAAAATTCAAGGTGACCTTCATGTCGCCTTCCAGCGACTATTCAAAGTCAAACCATTGACACCATTTTATAGCTCTCTTCAAATCAAACAACTTTTATTTCAAACATTTTTCTCTAAAATGCTTTATTTTTTAGATATTCGACTGTTTCGAAAATTCTGTATGTGAACGAATTCTCGCATGAATTTTTAAATCGTTTTGAGGAGATGCAATTTTTCTTCTTTTCACGACCCAAGTCGTAGATTTATTTGAAAACATCACGAGATATATGATGTCCAGTGAGATGATACCTTAATAAATGTAACCTGAACAAAAGGACTTTAGTGCGAGACACTAGTTCAAATCACTATATTTTTTCACGTTTCTCGCTACAATATGAAAAGATTATTTGTAAGTTGAGATGAATGTACTCCCTTAGCAGCGAAGAAATTGTTCTTACTTCAGAAGTAAACGCTACGCTCTGACAAGTAGTATAAGTATAAAATAGGTCAGACGATGCTCGCCGCTCATAAACAGTGGCAGATTAACAATTGTGTTTTCTTTACACCAATTGATTCCTTTCTTTATTTGTACATAAAAGTATTAAGATAAGATAATTGAAAAATGAATATTTTATTAGATATTTATATTTTATTATATTTTATTAGATATTTTATGGTTTATGTAAAATTAAGAAATTAAATTTCAAGCCTCATAACTTGAAAAGTACTCAATAAAAAAATATTTTATTATAGTATTTGAGAAAGCTCTCGAGATAAATATAAGAATAAGTAATAAAAATGGGGGATTTCATATTATTCGCCTCAAGCTTAAACGCGGCTTAAAAAATATTTATGAAAAAAAATATACAACACAGGGAGGAGAAAAGGGGAAATTTTGATTTTTTAATTTTATCAAAGTTATATGGCAATGTCATAAAATGCACGCACAAAATGTTATAAATATATAAATAAATAGAATTAATATATATATAGGGTGTTTCAGTTGTTTTTAAAAAAAATATGTAATTGTTAATTGCAAATTACATATTTGTTTCTTAGAAACAATTGTGTTTTCTTTACACCAATTGATTCCTTTCTTTATTTGTACATAAAAAGTATTAAGGTAAGATAATTGAAAAATGAATATTTTATTAGATATTTATATTTTATTATATTTTATTAGATATTTTATGGTTTATGTAAAATTAAGAAATTAAATTTCAAGCCTCATAACTTGAAAAGTACTCAATAAAAAAATATTTTATTATAGTATTTGAGAAAGCTCTCGAGATAAATATAAGAATAAGTAATAAAAATGGGGGATTTCATATTATTCGCCTCAAGCTTAAACGCGGCTTAAAAAATATTTATGAAAAAAAATATACAACACAGGGGAGGAGAAAAGGGGAAATTTTGATTTTTTAATTTTATCAAAGTTATATGGCAATGTCATAAAATGCACGCACAAAATGTTATAAATATATAAATAAATAGAATTAATATATATATAGGGTGTTTCAGTTGTTTTTAAAAAAAATATGTAATTGTTAATTGCAAATTACATATTTGTTTCTTAGAAACAATTGTGTTTTCTTTACACCAATTGATTCCTTTCTTTATTTGTACATAAAAGTATTAAGGTAAGATAATTGAAAAATGAATATTTTATTAGATATTTATATTTTATTATATTTTATTAGATATTTTATGGTTTATGTAAAATTA
This sequence comes from Camponotus fellah, assembly GCA_030586385.1. Classification (NCBI taxonomy): domain Eukaryota; kingdom Metazoa; phylum Arthropoda; class Insecta; order Hymenoptera; family Formicidae; genus Camponotus; species Camponotus fellah. The sequence continues at coordinate 168,937 of JAPIVC010000157.1, read as the reverse complement.
AGAAATTAAATTTCAAGCCTCATAACTTGAAAAGTACTCAATAAAAAAATATTTTATTATAGTATTTGAGAAAGCTCTCGAGATAAATATAAGAATAAGTAATAAAAATGGGGGGATTTCATATTATTCGCCCCAAGCTTAAACGCGGCTTAAAAAATATTTATGAAAAATATACAACACAGGGGAGGAGAAAGGGAAATTTTGATTTTTAATTTTATCAAAGTTATATGGCAATGTCATAAAATGCACGCACAAAATGTTATAAATATATAAATAAATAGAATTAATATATATATAAGAGTGTTTCAGTTGTTTTTAAAAAAAAATAGTAATTGTTAATTGCAAATTACATATTTGTTTCTTAGAAAAATTGTGTTTCTTTACACCAATTGATTCCTTTCATTATTTGTACATAAAAGTATTAGGGTAAGATAATTGAAAATGAATATTTTATTAGATATTTGTATTTTATTTTATTTTATTAGATATTTTATGGTTTATGTAAAATTAAGAAATTAAATTTCAAGCCTCATAACTCGAAAAGTACTCAATAAAAAAATATTTTATTATAGTATTTGAGAAAACTCTCGAGATAAATAAAAGAATAAGTAATAAAAATGGGGGATTTCATTTAAAAAATTAAAAATGACCTTCAAACAATTATCCAAGATTAAACTAATGGCATCATCTTATGTCCCCCTTTGAGTCAAACAACTTTTGTCTGAAACACTTTTTCCAATCTTTTTTATTTTAAGAGATATTCAACTGCATCGCTTAAAATGAGACACCCTATATACATAATAAAAAATGAAATTAATATACAATATAAAAATATAATATTATATATTATAAATAATAAAAAAATATAATATCATAAATTAAATTAAATATATCATAAATTAAATTATTATTAATAAAATATAATATATTATTAATAAAATAATTAATTATTATTATTAAATATTATTAATTATTATTATTAACGTAATTAATATTATTATTATTAATTATTATTATTATTATTATTATTATTATTATTATTATTATTATTATTATTATTATTATTATTATTATATTATTTATTATTATTATTATTATTATTATTAAATAATTAAATTATTATTAAAAAAATATAATATTAGAAATTAAAATACTTCTTCCTCCTACGAGAAATAGAGATCGACTATCGAGGAATACATATTTTTGCTCGACATATTTTGCCAAACTTCTTCAAGCAACTTCGGAAACGAAAACATTAAGAGACTTTTCGACGTGATCTTTTATACGTAGAGCTGTCACATCGACTTATAATGTCACTCGCATATCGATATAAAATCGTAAATGTTCTTCTTGCGACATTTCCTCGCGCCAAGTTGTCGAAAGCCCAACTTTTGCTTGCGCCTGTCAACCCGACAAGAGATCATTAGTATACATCTTTACGCGATTTGATGACAATCGTGTGAAATCTTGCCATGAGTTACTCCAAGTTTAACCCAATTCCGTGCGACCTTCCTCGCGAAAAGAACTTGGGAGATTGAATACGAATGACGAGGATGAAATAGAGCAGGTGGAGCCATAAATAATGGCATGATTCGCGTTGAAAAGAAATCGAAGTTGCGAAACTTCCTTCCATCGCTAATGTTGCATTATCCAAGGTAATCGCGTCGACTTGGAAATAAAAAAAATGTCCCCTGTTTCTGATTAAAATTTTATCGAACGGCTTAAATTGTAAGAAAAGACTTTGCAAGAAGGAATCCTACAAGAAAAAATCCTATAAGTCTGCTCAAAACTTGTAAGAAAATTCTTTGAAAAGTCCTTGATTTTTCTGATATTTTTATTCAAAATTCCAGACAAGAAATATCTCAAATATTTTAAAGGTCTTTTGGTGCAATTTTCTGAAATAGGATTTTTATTTTATGCATTTTCTAATGCTCTTCACTTGTACAAAGAAAAAAAACACAAGATCATTTAAGTTTCAAGTGCTAGATTTATAAATCTAGGGAGAATTTTTTTTAAAATTTCTAGAATCTCTATAAAATTTCATAAAAAATTCCCTGATTTTTCCAAAAACGAAAGAATTTACAAAGCTACTTAAATTTCAAGTGCTAGATTTGCAAATGTAGAGAGAACGTTTTTAAAAATTCCCAGAATTCCAATAAAATTTCATAACAAATAGGATTTTTATTTTATGCATTTTCTAATGCTCTTCACTTATACAAAGAAAAAAAACATAATCATTTAAGTTTCAAGTGCTAGATTTATAAATCTAGGAGAATTTTTTAAAAATTTCTATCCCTATAAAATTTCATAAGAAAATTCTCTGATTTTTACAAACACCAAAGAATTTGTAAAGCTACTTAAATTTCAGATGCTAGATTTGCAAATGTAGAGAGAACGTTTTTAAAAATTCCCAGAATTCCAATAAAATTTTATAACAAATAGGATTTTTATTTTATGCATTTTCTAATGCTCTTCACTTATACAAAGAAAAAAAACATAATCATTTAAGTTTCAAGTGCTAGATTTATAAATCTAGGGAGAATTTTTAAAGAAATTCTTAGAATCCCTATAAAATTTCATAAGAAAATTCTCTGATTTTTCCAAACACAAAAGAACTTATAAGCTACTTAAATTTCAAGTGCTAGATTTGCAAACGTAGAGAGAACGTTTTTAAAATTCCCAGAATTCCAATAAAATTTCATAACAAATAGGATTTTTATTTTATTCATTTTCTAATGCTCTTCACTTATACAAAGAAAAAAAACATAATCATTTAAGTTTCAAGTGCTAGATTTATAAATCTAGGAAGAATTTTTTTTTTAATTCCTAGAATCCATATAAAATTTCATAAGAAAATTCCCTGATTTTTCCAAAAACGAAAGAATTTACAAAGCTACTTAAATTTCAGGTGCTAGATTTGCAAATGTAGAGAGAACGTTTTTAAAAATTCCCAGAATCCCAATACAATTTCATAATAAATAGGATTTTTATTTTATGCATTTTCTAATGCTCTTCACTTATACAAAGAAAAAAAACATAATCATTTAAGTTTCAAGTGCTAGATTTATAAATCTAGGAAGAATTTTTTTTAAAAATTCTTAGAATCCCTATAAAATTTCATAAGAAAATTCTCTGATTTTTCCAAACACAAAAGAATTTACGAAGCTACTTAAATTTCAAGTGCTAGATTTGCAAATGTAGAGAGAACGTTTTTAAAAATTCCCAGAATTCCAATAAAATTTCATAACAAATAGGATTTTTATTTTATGCATTTTCTAATGCTCTTCACTTATACAAAGAAAAAAAACATAATCATTTAAGTTTCAAGTGCTAGATTTATAAATCTAGGGAGAATTTTTTTAAAAATTCCTAGAATCCCTATAAAATTTCATAAGAAAATTCCCTGATTTTTCCAAACACAAAAGAACTTATAAGCTACTTAAATTTCAAGTGCTAGATTTGCAAATGTAGAGAGAACGTTTTTAAAAATTCCCAGAATTCCAATGAAATTTCATAACAAATAGGATTTTTATTTTATGCATTTTCTAATGCTCTTCACTTATACAAAGAAAAAAACATAATCATTTAAGTTTCAAGTGCTAGATTTATAAATCTAGGGAGAATTTTTTTAAAAATTCCTAAAATCCCTATAAAATTTCATAAGAAAATTCTCTGATTTTTACAAACACCAAAGAATTTGCAAAGCTACTTAAATTTCAGATGCTAGATTTGCAAATGTAGAGAGAACGTTTTAAAAAATTCCCAGAATTCCAATAAAATTTCATAATAAATAGGATTTTTATTTTATGCATTTTCTAATGCTCTTCACTTATACAAAGAAAAAAAACATAATCATTTAAGTTTCAAGTGCTAGATTTATAAATTTAGGATTTTTCAAAAAATTCCTAAAATCCTTATAAAATTTTATAAGAAAATTCTATGATTTTTTTCAGTACAAAAGAATTTCCTGAAAAGAAATTTCAGGTTTTTCATATTTTTCCAAAGACAAATTTGAACTTTTCTCGATAAAAATTCGAAAACAGTTCCCTTCCACAAATCTTAATTTTCAGTTAAATATTTTGATAATTATATCAAATTAAAATTATGTTAAAATAAAATCCGTTTAAGATTGAATGAAAAAAATAAACTCTTGTTGCTTATTTTGATTTTATGTATTCCTAGAATTCGATTCCCGAAAATTGTGAAATCTCTCTTTTCTCATCTTTTTTATATTTTTTCAAGACATTTCCTATCACATTTCATTATAATATAACGACTGAGTAAATCAAAACCATTAATTACAATTTATAAAAGCAATAGATCATCAATAAAATAATAAGAGCGGCATTTTTTTAAAGACAACATTGCTGATTGCAAGAAAAATTCGCAAAGCTACCGAGTTCTCGAGATCTCGACGCGTTTTTTTCGAATATTTATCGCGAAATACTATTTGCAAAAAAACAGAAAAGGATAGAAGCAGCTACGAATGAAAGAAGGCGTATCGCAATTGTTCGGTATAACACGATAAAACGCTTTCACAACCTTGAAATGCGACAGGAAGCCCGCGCGTTTCAGTGGAAAAAAAATTTTCTTGTTATTTGAAATTAAAAAAAAAATATCTGGAAGATTAAGAAATTTTCCAGTTAATTTTTTAAATAAAATTTAATAAAATACCTTAACACGATATCGCGTCGAAAGTAAAAAATTAATTAAAATTAATTAATAAAAATATTATTTTACAAAATTGCATCCAAAAATGTCTAAAAAAAAATTTTCTTGTTATTTGAAATTAAAAAAAAAATATCTGGAAGATTAAGAAATTTTCCAGTTAATTTTTTAAATAAAATTTAATAAAATACCTTAACACGATGTCGCGAAAATAAAAAATTATAAAATTAATTAATAAAAATATTATTTTACAAAATTGCATCCAAAAAAATGTCTAAAAAAAAAAATTTTCTTGTTATTTGAAATTAAAAAAAAAATATCTTAATCTTCCAGAAAATTTCTTCGTTGCCTCCGACGAGAGAGCTCGATCGACATGGAAACTGTGCAGAAATAACGACGTGAATAGAGGGTGTCTCCGCAAAATCGACACTCCGAGGTCACCTGAGAGTATCTCTCTGCCGGGTAAGCTGAAATTTATTATCCGCATCAGATCTACGCGAAACCGAGACTTATCGCGAGCATTAATTAATGCGTTATCGACGACACACACAGCTCTTACTGCGCGGTATCGGCGTCTATCACTCTTCCTGTCGTTAATTAAGCTCTTCGACAGTAATTGCGCCGATGACGATACTGATCCTCGAGATATCGTGTTAAGGTATTTTATTAAATTTTATAATATTTTATTAAATTTTATATATTAAAAAAATTATCTGAAAGATTAAGAAATTTTCTGGAAGATTGAGATATTTTTTTTAATTTCAAATAACAAGAAAATTTTTTTTAGACATTTTTTGGATGCAATTTTGTAAAATAATATTTTTTACTTTCGACGCGATATCGTGTTAAGGTATTTTATTAAATTTTATTTAAAAAATTATCTGGAAAATTTCTTAATCTTCCAAATATTTTTTTTTAATTTCAAATAAAAAGAATTTTTTTTTAAATTTTTTGGATGCAATTTTGTAAAATAATATTTTTTACTCCCGACGCGATATCGTGTTAAGGTATTTGTAAATTTTATTAAAACAATTATCTGGAAAATTTCTTAATTTTCCAGATATTTTTTTTAATTTCAAATAAAAAGAAAATTTTTTTTAGAGATTTTTTGGATGCAATTTTGTAAAATAATATTTTTTACTCCCGACGCGATATCGTGTTAAGGAATTTGTAAATTTTATTTAAAAAATTAATTGGAAAATTACTTAATCTTCCAAATATTTTTTTTTAATTTCAAATAAAAACAATTTTTTTTTAAATTTTTTGGATGCAATTTTGTAAAATAATATTTTTTACTACTGCTTATGGTTGGCAAAAGACAGAAAAAGTATGCGTTTCATTGAGCTCGGATCGGTTGTTATCACTTTTCTCGATAACAGTAAGATAATTATCGGTGTCCCCTTTGGCACATCAGTTTTTTATTAACAAGGATGATTTAGAACATACAGGGTAGTCCCGAAAATTCCAGCCAGACTTTGAGGTTTTATAGGAAATTTAATTTTGAACAAAATGTTTCCTATAAACAAGGGTGAAAAATGCTTCCTTAAGAAGTTATCAAAAACCTCTGATGAAGGAAGAGCAAAAGATGAAAAGAAAATGAAATAAACAGAAAATGAAACTAAATAAATTTTTTGAGAAAAACGATAAAAATAAAAATCTTTTTCTTTTATGAAAATAAAATAATTTTTTTTTAACTAACTTTTATTTTATTCTCATAAAAGAAAAAGATTTTTATTTTATATTTTTATCATTTTCTTCAAAAAATTTATTTAGTTTCATTTTCTTTTTATTTCATTTTCTCTTCACCTTTTGCTCTTCCTTCATCAGAGGTTTTTGAGCGATAACTTCTTAAGGAAGCATTTTTCGACCCCTGTTTATAAGAAATTTTTTCTTCAGAATTAAATTTTCTATAAGATCTCAAAGTCTGGCTAGAACGTTCAGGACCACCCTGTATAAACAGAAATATATATATAATATAATTTTAAATATATATATATATATATATATATATATATATATATATATATACGATTGCTTATAATATAAAACTAAAATTCATCAAAGAAAGTCCATTTTTATAAAAAAATTGAAATCCAATTAATTCCAATTAATAAAATTAAATTCCAATTAATTAAATAAAATTTCACTAGAATTCCCTGTTTTTTTTTCAGAATAGAAAAAAAAATTCTTGACATTCCCCATGTTTTTCCAGGGAGTAGACCCCCCCTTGCGTGTCTCTTCTCCACCTCCCTCCCCTCCTTCGCGATATCGCGAGCGTTCGAGGTACATTATGTCAAAATTCAATTACCTAATCGATCGAGTCGAAGGTGACTATAGCGAGCGCGTTATCGCGTCAACTTTTCGGTCGCGTTGGCGTTGGTTCAATTACGGAAACGCGCAAGCACTGTGCCAGAATATAAGCGAGAATATAAGCTCCGCACGCGGTAATCCAATTAATAATTGCATCGGTTAAATTACAATCCGCCTACGCGGAATTCCAGGAAAATTCCTATTTTCTTTATTCCAAGGAAATTAATGATTTTAGCTCTTTCGCATAATTAATTAGCATCCTAATTCCCCATCATACGGTACGATTATTTTCTATAATTATTTTCTAAACGTACGTTTCAATAATTCGCAGATCGCACGGTGTGACAAGTAAGTGTGATTTTAAAGGGGAATAATATTTCTTGTTTTGTTAAATGAATTTTTATTTAATAATTATTATTTAATAATTGCACACTTTTTCTTTATTTAATAATTATTATTTAATAATTGCATCGATTAAATTACAATCTGCCTGGGAATTCCAGGAAAATTCCTATTTTCTTTATTCCAAGGAAATTAATGATTTTAGCTCTTTCGCATAATTAATTAGCATCCTAATTCCCCCATCATATGGTACGATTATTTTCTATAATTATTTTCTAACGTACGTTTCAATAATTCGCAGATCGCACGGTGTGACAAGTAAGTGTGATTTTAAAGGGAATAATATTTCTTGTTTTGTTAAATGAATTTTTATTTAATAATTATTATTTAATAATTGCACACTTTTTCTTTATTTAATAATTATTATTTAATAATTGCATCGGTTAAATTACAATTCGCGGAATTCTAGGAAAATTCCTATTTTCTTTATTCCAAGGAAATTAATGATTTTAGCTCTTTCGCATAATTAATTAGCATCTAATTCCCCATCATATGGTACGATTATTTTCTATAATTATTTTCTAACGTACGTTTCAATAATTCGCAGATCGCACGGTGTGACAAGTAAGTGTGATTTTAAAGGGGAATAATATTTCTTGTTTTGTTAAATGAATTTTTATTTAATAATTATTATTTAATAATTGCACACTTTTTCTTTTATTTAATAATTATTATTTAATAATTGCATCGGTTAAATTACAATTCGCGGAATTCTAGGAAAATTCCTATTTTCTTTATTCCAAGGAAATTAATGATTTTAGCTCTTTCGCATAATTAATTAGCATCCTAATTCCCCATCATATGGTACGATTATTTTCTATAATTATTTTCTAACGTACGTTTCAATAATTGCAGATCGCACGGTGTGACAAGTAAGTGTGATTTTAAAGGGGAATAATATTTCTTGTTTTGTTAAATGAATTTTTATTTAATAATTATTATTTAATAATTGCACACTTTTTCTTTATTTAATAATATTATTTAATAATTGCATCGGTTAAATTACAATTCGCGGAATTCTAGGAAAATTCCTATTTTCTTTATTCCAAGGAAATTAATGATTTTAGCTCTTTCGCATAATTAATTAGCATCCTAATTCCCCATCATACGGTACGATTATTTTCTATAATTATTTTCTAAACGTACGTTTCAATAATTCGCAGATCGCACGGTGTGACAAGTAAGTGTGATTTTAAAGGGGAATAATATTTCTTGTTTTGTTAAATGAATTTTTATTTAATAATTATTATTTAATAATTGCACACTTTTTCTTTATTTAATAATTATTATTTAATAATTGCATCGGTTAAATTACAATTCGCGGAATTCTAGGAAAATTCCTATTTTCTTTTATTCCAAGGAAATTAATGATTTTAGATCTTTCGCATAATTAATTAGCATCCTAATTCCCCATCATATGGTACGATTATTTTCTATAATTATTTTCTAAACGTACGTTTCAATAATTCGCAGATCGCACGGTGTGACAAGTAAGTGTGATTTTAAAGGGGAATAATATTTCTTGTTTTGTTAAATGAATTTTTATTTAATAATTATTATTTAAATTCCCTTTTTTATTTAATAATTATTATTTAATAATTGCATCGTTAAATTCACCGCACAATTCCTTCCTTTCTTTTCCAGGAAATTAATGATTTTAGTCTTTCGCTAATTAATTAGCATCCTAATTCCCCTCATAGGTCGTTTTTTCTATAATTATTTTAACGTACGTTTCAATAATTCGCGATCGCACAGTGTGACAAGTAATGTTTTGGATTTTTCTTGTTTTGTTAAATGAATTTTTATTTAATAATTATTATTTAATAATTGCACATTTTTCTTTATTTAATAATTATTATTTAATAATTGCATCGGTTAAATTACAATCCGCCTACGCGGAATTCCAGGAAATTTCCTATTTTTTTTATTCCAAGGAAATTAATGGTTTTAGCTCTTTCGCATAATTATAGCATCCTCATTCCTCATCATACGATACGATTATTTTCTATAATTATTTTTCTAGACGTACGTTTCAATAATTCGCAGATCGCACGTGTGACAAGTAAATGTGATTTGAATAATATTTCTTGGTTTGTTAAATGAATTTTTATTTAATAATTATTATTTAATAATTGCACACTTTTTTTTTATTTAATAATTATTATTTAATAATTGCATCGGTTAAATTACAATCCGCCTACGCGGAATTCCAGGAAAATTCCTATTTTCTTTATTCCATGGAAATTAATGGTTTTAGCTCTTTCGCATAATTAATTAGCATCCTAATTCCTCATCATACGATACAATTATTTTCTATAATTATTTTCTAGACGTACGTTTCAATAATTCGCAGATCGCACAGTGTGACAAGTAAATGTGATTTTAAAGGGGAATAATATTTCTTGTTTTGTTAAATGAATTTTTATTTAATAATTATTATTTAATAATTGCACACTTTTTCTTTATTTAATAATTATTATTTAATAATTGCATCGGTTAAATTACAATCCGCCTACGCGGAATTCCAGGAAATTTCCTATTTTTTTTATTCCAAGGAAATTAATGGTTTTAGCTCTTTCGCATAATTAATTAGCATCCTCATTCCCCATCATACGATACGATTATTTTCTATAATTATTTTCTAGACGTACGTTTCAATAATTCGCAGATCGCACGGTGTGACAAGTAAGTGTGATTTGAAGGGGGAATAATATTTCTTGTTTTGTTAAATGAATTTTTATTTAATAATTATTATTTAATAATTGCACACTTTTTCTTTATTTAATAATTATTATTTAATAATTGCACACTTTCTCTCTCTCTTGATTATTTAGATATTATAATTATTTAAATTAGTTCTTGCATTAAAATAGGCACTTAATCATTTGTTTGAAATATTATTAATTATTAGTAATTATTTTGTTAAAATATTAAAAATAAATTAAGTACGATGTTATAAAATCAATCGAGATTTTATTGCACGAATTAGAATTATTGTTTGCCCAAGACAATAATTTATTTCGAAAATACTTTTTTGCGAAATTGACGTTATCGTGTTTGAAAATATAATCTAATTTTAATATCGATAAATCAGGTTAAACTTTGAAAATAAGAATTATAAATTGTGAAAAATAAAAATTGCAAATATGGCAGTGAAGATTTCTTCATTCTTTGATCTTTTCATTCTATTAAAGTTGACGTGTCAAATAAAAAAAATTGAAATATATATGTATATAAACATATATAATAAATTTTTTATTATTTGAAAAATTTTAATATATTTTCAGACGATTTTTTTTATTTTATATATTTTATTTTATTTTATTTTCTATTATTTGAAAAATTTTAATTTATTTTCAGACGATTTTTTTCATTTTATATATTCAACATATATTTATAATTATGATGTAAACAAAATTATTAATTATTTGTTTCAATAAAAAAATTATATATTTGAATTAAACAATTGCATTGTGTTAAGATGTTAGAGAGCACTTTAGCATCGCAATGTTATACAATAAAATTGTGTATTATTCATATATACATAATTTATGTAGAATAGAATATTACTTATTAATTAATATTACTTATTAATTAATATTACTTACATTATTATTACTCATTAATATTATATAACAATTATATAAACATTTATTATCTATTACATATTAATTAGATACATTAATTATCATTATTAATGGCATATCTAGCAAGCATTATTTCCCTTCGGAAGAAAGATTTTCAGATGTGTATCTCCCGATTGCATTATTGAGAAAATTAATTAGCAAGCAATCTGAATAATTTTGAATGGCGTGTAAGGAATATATTTAATCAAATTTATAATTAATGTATAAATTAATATATTAAACGTCGTCTCGCGAATATTTGCTCCACGTCACTCTTCAACAACAATAAATTCACTGCAGATGGTAAACGTGTCTCCCTCTTTGAGATTCTCTCCGCGTTTTATCATTGTCCCCACGATTGAATAGACGAGCCCTCGAAGGGGAAACGCTAATTAATAGTATCGGCGATCCATTAAGCGCAACCAAAACTTGATTACCCCGTGTTTCCAGTCGAAACTTCCGGTCCAACGTGCTGGACCCTCGCTTGCTTTGTGTTGCATCATATGACTACACTTTACCTTTCTCTCTCTCGATATTCTCCCGTATATCATATCATTATCAAAGGAATAATGGTATGGTAATGATATTAATGAATTTAATTAATTTCATTAAAATGTTTTGTTTATTTGGAATATAAAAAATATTTAATATATTTAATATATTTAAATATTGTATAAAATATTTAATATATTTAAATATAAATTAATAAATATTTAATATATTTAATATATCTAATATATTTAATATATTTAAATATAAAAAATATTTAATATATTTAATATATTTAATATTTTTATATTTAATTTTTATATTTTATATTTATATTTATATTTATATTATTATATTTATATTTATATTTATATTATTTATGTTTATATTTATATTATTATATTTTATATTTAATTTAATTTTTTATATTTAATATTTAATATATTTAATATATTTAATATATTTAAATATAAAAAATATTTAATATATTTGAATAGTTCATAAAATAATTATACATATTTTGGCTTTATTAAGATTTCCCAAACTCGACAACTTGACATTAAAAATAAAAAAAAAAGGCAAACGTCACATGATATTATTCTGGGAATAACACTTGTAAATCTATTTGGACGAGTTTTTCGCATTGACAGAAATAGCGAAACGCCGTTCAACGCTGTTAACCACGCGAGGGAAAACTCAATTATTCGTTACGCAATTTCAATTCTGTACATCGCGACACTCGTTCAATCCTCCTGGAACAAGACTCACATATGTACGTATCACGATATCGTGTCAAAGCATTTTCACATTTCGTCAGGATGTCATAAAATTCCCTGAAAATTCCCTAATCTTCCAGATTTTCTTCTTCGAAATTCTGAATAAAAAAATATTCTTTAAACATTTCGGATGCAACTTTTTTTAAAATAAGCTTTTTTTATTGTATGCATTTTGTAATACTTTTTACTCATATGAAAGAAAACTACAAAGTCACTTAAGTTTGTAAAAATATACTAAGAAAAAACTGAATAGAACTTTTGTGAAATATATTTTTCATATTTTTATTTTTTTTTTTTTTAACTAAAAATTACAATGAAAAATATGAATCGCATATTCTGTTAAGACAGTATGAATATACGGACAAGGATAGATATTTAAAATATATTTTAAATATATATTTAAAAATATATATAATTTACAACTTTTTTAATATTTATAATTTACAACTTGACCAGATTTTCCAATTATTTATAATATAAGAGCAATATTACCAAAGTTGCTATTTAAAAATTCTCTAAATTCCAATAAAATAATTCGATGAAAATAATAAATAATAAATAATTCGATGAAAATTCTCTGATATTCCCAAGCAAAAAGAAATCTCTAAAAATTCCAGAATTATGTTTTTCTAGAGGGTAGACACTCTAGTGACTCATATTTTACCAGTGTTTTGGGATTATTGTTACAATGAACTATTTTAATTACTAGTTTTACAAAAAATTGCTGTTCAAAATTCCCTGAATACCAATAAAATTTCATAAATATTCCCAAATACAAAAAAATCCCTGAGAATTCCATTTTCCATGTTCTTTTTAGGGATATACCTTGATCATCTATACAGGGTGGCCCCGAACGATCCAACCAGACTTTGAGATCTTATAGGAAATTTAATTCTGAAAAAAAAATTTCCTATAAACATGGGTTGAAAAATACTTCCTTAAGAAGTTATCAAAAATCTCTGATAAAGAAAGAGCAAAAGGTGAAAGGAAAATGAAATAAAAAGAAAATGAAACTAAATAAATTTCCTGAAAAAAATGATAAAAATAAAAAATAAAAATCTTTTTCTTTTATAAAAATAAAATAATTTTTTTTTAACTAACTTTTATTTTATTTTCATAAAAGAAAAAGATTTTTATTTTTTATTTTTATCGTTTTTTTCAAGAAACTTATTTTATTTCATTTTCTTTTCACCTTTTGCTCTTTCTTCATCAGAAGTTTTGAGCGATAACTTCTTGAGGAAGCATTTTTCGATCCATGGAATTTATAGGAAATTTTTTCTTCAGAATTAAATTTCCTAAGATCTGAAAGTCTGGCTGAAACGTTCGGGGCCATCCTGTATATTCCATCAGGTTTGGTATTACTGTAGGAATTTCATAAAGGATGTAATAACTACAATCAGCATTGCACGTGGCACAATCTACGGGAAATAACATTTGCCCTTTGTCATGCGGTAGAATAATTTGTTTCGTTTCATGATAGGGGATCAAAAACATGATCATCAGCGCAGTTGGCGGGTAAAACACGAGGGGACTGTATTAGAAGGGTCTCCAACTCTCCCTTCGTGTTACACGAGCAACAAATTAGACTAAAGGAAAAATGAGGTCGGTGTCACAGCTTTTTTCATTAACGTATAAATAACCAACAGAGAAAATGTTGATTCCGTTGAAAACTCTGCCTGTCGCTTTTTCTTTGCATCTAAAGCAATTTTTACATAAAATTTTAATCAAATATTTAAATTTTATACATAAAATATTATATATAAAATTTTATATATAAAATATTGCATAATGTATTAATATTATATATTAATATTATAATTAATGTATTACGTATATAATATTATGTTATCTAAATATTGAAAGAATATAATAAAAAATTATTTAATTATTTAATTAATTATATAATTAATTATTAAATATTAAAAGAATATAATAGATATAAAGAATAGATATATATGGAATATAAAGAATATAATAAAAAATTATTTAATTAATTATTAAATATTAAAGAAATATAATAAAAAGAATATAATAGATATAAAGAATAGATATATATGGAATATAAGGAATATAAAAAAATATTTAATTATTTAATTAATTATTAAATATTAAAAGAATAATATAAAAAGAATATCATAGATATAAAGAATAGATATACATGGAATATAAGGAATATAATAAAAAATTATTTAATTATTTAATTAATTATTTAATTAATCATTAAATATTAAAAGAATAATAAAAAGAATATAATAGATATAAAGAATAGATATATATGGAATATAAAGAATATAATAAAAATTATTTAATTAATTATTAAATATTAAAATAATATATTAAGAATATAATAAAAAAATTGAAAAGCTAAAGCGATTAATAGTTTCTGAAAAAAAAAAAAAAAAAAAAAACAAGTTATGACTGTAATATTAAAATTTTACTCAAACGCGAAAGTTCCTATAATAAATATTTATTTAACTTGATAAAACGTACATGTTTGTATTATTCGGAGGAGGATTAGTTTCTACATGTAAGTTCAGATATGTATATGTTGCAAAATGACAAGGAACTCGATGCACCTGCCATCGAAAGGTGAAGATACAAGGTCAAGTACAATTATGATTTCACGTTACTGTTTATCGAGCTAAGTTTTGCTCATTAGAAATGTTACTCTATTACTTGTTTCTCTGAGCAATTAGAGAGACCACCTAGTTTCTCGTATATAATTATTAAGATGTCTCGCGATCGTATCTCGACAACATTCATCTAACTGCAAATATACAGATTTATTCGTTTCGCCTGCATGCAACTCGCGCAGGAGCTTATTAAATTAAGTATAGCAAATTCAATATGATGAATAGTATGTGTTGATGATTTTTTAATAGAGAGTGATTAATAAAATATTAATTGTTATGACAGAAATAAAGTTTACTTCTTTCGAATATAAATTATTTAATAATATTATTAATTATTTTTAATTATTATTTTTATTATTAATTATTTAATATCATTAATTATTTTTCCGATATAAATTATTTATATTCAAATTTGATTATTTAATGTTAAAAACTAGAAGACAACTGCAACAATTACTTCTTTCGGATATAAATTATTTAATAATATTATTAATTATTTTTAATTGTCATTTTTATTATTAATTATTTAATACCATTAATTATTTTTCTGATATAAATTATTTATATTCAAATTTGATTATTTAATATTAAAAACTAGAAGACAACTGCAACAATTACTTCTTTCAGATATAAATTATTTAATAATATTATTAATTATTTTTAATTGTCATTTTTATTATTAATTATTTAATATCATTAATTATTTTTCTGATATAAATTATTTATATTCAAATTTGATTATTTAATGTTAAAAACTAGAAGACAACTGCAACAATTACTTCTTTCGGATATAAATCATTTAATAATATTATTAATTATTTTTAATTATTATATTTATTATTAATTATTTTTCTGATATAATTATTTATATTCAAATTTGATTATTTAATGTTAAAAACTAGAAGACAACTGCAACAATTACTTCTTTCGGATATAAATTATTTAATAATATTATTAATTATTTTTAATTGTCATTTTTATTATTAATTATTTAATATCATTAATTATTTTTCTGATATAAATTATTTATATTCAAATTTGATTATTTAATGTTAAAATCTAGAAGATAACAATTAATTAGGCAAAATCTTACTTCTCTTAATCAATTTGAAAGAAGTGAAGTTTGAATATTTATGTGTATAATAATATAAAATAATGTATTAATATATTAATATTATAATTAATGTATTATGTATATAATATTATATTATCTAAATATTAAAAGAATATAATAAGAATATAATAAACAATTATTTAATTAATTATTAAATATTTAAAGAATATAATAAAAAATTATTTAATTAATTATTAAATATTAAAAGAATATAACAGAAATATATAAAAAATTGAAAAGCTAAAAATTAATGGTTTCTGAAAAAAAGCAAATTATGTCTGTAATTTCAATAAAATTTAATATCGTTCTTTTTCTGAGAATTTTGATATTTTGCATATTTGCTTCGGAGGGACACAAATAAACACATTTGTCTCTCGTTACAACTGATCTTAAATTCCCTCGATGAACGTGCATATCTGCAACGAAACTCACAACACAGTATTACACAAGCATAGTGTATAAAGGGCATCAGTTAACGAGAAAACCGCATCTCATCACGGCTAGTTTACAATGGAAGTTTCCTAGACTCTCGTTACACGCATAACTACCTCTCCTCTCTTCAGCTTTCCACCATTAACTCCATCGTTTTACGTCTCTCGAGACTCAATCACGTCGTCTGAGTTTTTGGTTCAACCTATCTCGCGCGTGCATTTTTCTTAGCTTATATATATTTATGAGCGAAAAAATGTTGCGGGAACTTTGCTTTCCTACGATCAAATAAACGTAACTTACTTTAAATATTCGACCATAGGGTGTTTTATTTAATGTTGCACTAGGTAGAGATACAAGTGTGTGAATTAAGACAACACATTCTTAACGTCTGAAAAGAAAAAAAAAATAGGGTTGTAAGAGAACCAAGATTAGTCTTGATATAATCTTGTTTTGAATTGAAATTTCAAGACCCAAGATCAAGACTAAGACTTTCGAAGATGATTAGTCTTTCTAAGATTTATTTTGAATTTTCTAAAGAAACTATAAATATTTTTTTGTACAATGAAAAAAAGTCTCTAGCATTTTAAAAATTTGATTCCAAATTATTTTTTCCTCCAAAATATTTATATCTGCACATTTCCTTGGAATCTGTAAATAGTTATTAATTTCTGTTTTCCATGAAACAGTAAATGTTTTTTTTATGTAAAAAACAGGGATGCATGAGATATCAAGATTAATCTTGATATTATCCTATCTTGTCTCGAATTTCAAGACAAGATCAAGACAAGATTTTTAATTAGTTATCAAGACAATATCAAGACTAAGACTGTCAAGATTATTAGTCTTGTCAAGATTATTGATTTTCAAAGAAACTAAAATATTTATATTTGTAAATGAAAATAATCACTACGAATTTAAAAAAATTTTATTCAATAAAAACATTTATATTGATAAATTTAAAAACATTTAATATTAATACAATATAACAGTTTTATAAATTAGAAATCAAACTCGCAAATTTTAAACATTAAAGAGCATTTCGCCCAGGAATTGATGCACATTAGTGCTTTTAAAGATTTATTTTGTAATCTGGTTCTATTTTTTGACATAGTCAGAGTTCCTTGAGAAAAGTCTTTCTACTGACATGGACGAGGCATTTGAACTTAAAATGTCTCGAGCCATTTTTGACAATGTGGGATAAATATGAACCTGATTTTTTTACCACTCCAAAATATTTATATCTGCATATTCCCTTGGAGCCTGTAAATAGTTATTAATTTCTGTTTTCCATGAAACAGTAAATGTTTTTTTATGTAAATAACAGGGTTGCATGAGATATCAAGATTAATCTTGATATTATCCTGTCTTGTCTCGAATTTCAAGACAAGATCAAGACAAGATTTTTAATTAGTTATCAAGACAATGCCAAGACTAAGACTGTCAAGATTATTAGTCTTGTCAAAATTATTGATTCTCAAAGAAACTAAAATATTTATATTTGTAAATGAAAAAAAATCACTATATACGAATTTAAAAAAATTTTATTCAATAAAAACATTTATATTGATAAATTTAAAAACATTTAAAATTAGTACAATATAACATTTTTATAAATTAGAAATCAAACTCGCAAATTTTAGACATTAAAGAGCATTTCGCCCAGGAATTGATGCACATTAGTGCTTTTAAAGATTTACTTTGTAATCTGGTTCTATTTTTTGACATAGTCAGAGTTTCTATTGAGAAAAGTCTTTCTACTGACATGGATGAGGCAGTTGAACTTAAAATGTCTCGAGCCATTTTTGACAATGTGGGATAAATATGAACCTGATTTTTTTACCACTCCAAAATATTTATATCTGTACATTTCCTTGAAACCTGTAAATAGTTATTAATTTCTGTTTTTCATGAAACAATAAATGTTTTTCTTATGTAAATAGACGGCATTTATATCGATTACATCGTAATAATTATAATTAAAATATAATACAATAGTAATAATTATTTCAAATTATTTTACAAAAATTATGTTAAATATTATTTAAATAATTTTTTAAATAATATTAAATAAAAAATTATTAATAAAATCGAGACAATACAATATACAAGACAAGATTTTTGCTATCAATATTCCCTCAAGACCAAGACAAGATTTAAATTTTTCAAAATTTTCAATACCAATACAATATTTATACGAATATTGTCTTGTCTTGTGCAACCCTATGCACTAGTTTGTTATAAATCGGAAGCATAAATCATCGGTCAATTGTAAATAAAACTGCTTTATTTGAGGATTATACCGCTAAAGGTTAAGCTCGGATTTGTGTGAAAACGCAGGTAAATATGCATGCGGCGCGAGAACAAAAGTTAAAGTCTCCATCACGCGCGATCCTTACACAAATTTATTTGCGATATTCATTTTTCAAAAATGTTAAAATAAAATCGAGGTTTGAAATATTCCACAGATCATAATTTCAGTGAAATTTACGGGTGTTTGGTTGCAAAAACTCACTTGACTTTTATTAATCCTTCAATATGTCGTTACTCTTTAAAAAAAAAGTTTGTAGAATGAAACTTTTGCGCGCTAATAAAAGTTTGTGCCATAAATCTTATTTTATCGATTATTCATTTTTCAACAAACGAGATTTGCTTGCAAATATATATCACAAGATCTCTGATGACTATTGTGAGCAGTTTGTGGAATATTGCTTAAAAAAAACATAAGACTCCTCGAGTCTTCCAATAAAAAATTAGCTAGAATTTATTAATATTTCTTTATCATATT
The DNA here is from genome assembly GCA_030586385.1 of Camponotus fellah. Lineage (NCBI taxonomy): Eukaryota > Metazoa > Arthropoda > Insecta > Hymenoptera > Formicidae > Camponotus > Camponotus fellah. The sequence goes on along the minus strand of JAPIVC010000157.1, from coordinate 149,702 downwards.
AATGTTTTCACGTTAGATTTGTGATACGAATTGTTGAAATTACTAACATGTTTTTTTCTCATAATTAATGAAAAATAAAAATAAATAAATAATAATTAATTGATTAAATAAATAATGAATAAATAATTGATAAAAATAATTAAATAATTGAAACAAATTTGTCCACCATGTATTAAAAGATTTATTTTAATCTTCTTAAAATGAAATTTAATTATTTTAAACAGATAAAAATGTTATCATTATATCCAGCTTATTAAAAAAAATATATATATAATATATTTAATATATATATAATATTATTAAATTAATATAATCTCTTTTATATTCTTTTTAGTAGCAATTAATTTTTATGCTTATCGTTCTTTTATAGATTCCTCCAATAAATTATAAATATTTTTGGATCTAATGTATATATATAACTATTATATATTTTAGAAAATATATTAATTGGACGCTTCGCACGATTATTTAAGAAAGAAAATATATTACTATTAATTAAATGTTTCTCCGTTTTATTGTAGATTAGCAGTTCTGCGCCACTAATTGCAAGGTCAAAGCTTAAATGTAATAACAAGGTGCACCTGTCCGTTGGATGTAATTTCTATCAAACAATTGAATTCCCAGATCCAATATAATAGAGTCTGCTCTGCTATTTCGCGGTTGTCAAGTTCGTTTCTGTATCGGTTTAAATAAAATATCATCAAAGTACACTGTCTAATCTTCTACAGATAAAGGGCTTTACGGAGGAGTGAGTGATATCCGAAAAGCGCGTTTGTGATAAATTTCAGTGTTAGGATTAATTAGAGTTGCACAAGACAAGACAATATTCATAAAAATATTGTATTGTGATATTGAACATTTTGAAAAATTTAAATCTTGTCTTGATCTTAAGTGAATATTGGTAACAAAAATTTCGTCTTATATTGTCTAGTCTCGATTTTATTAACAATTTTTCATCTAATATTAAAAAATTATTTAAATAATATTTAACATAATTTTTCTAATATAATTTAAAATAATTATTACTATTGTATTATATTTTAATTATAATTATTACTATGTAATCGATATAAATGCCGTTTATTTACATAAAAAACATTTACTGTTTCATCGAAAACAGAAATTAATAATTATTTACAGGCTTCAAGGAAATGTGCGGATATAAATATTTTGGAGTGGTAAAAAAATCAGGTTCATATTTATCCCACATTGTCAAAAATGACTCGAGACATTTTAAGTTCAACTGCTTCGTCCGTACCAGTAAAAAGACTTTTCTCAATAGAAACTCTGACTATGTCAAAAAATAGAACCAGATTACAAAATAAATCTTTAAAAGCACTAATGTGCATCAATTCCTGGGTGAAACGCTCTTTAATGTCTAAAATTTGCGAGTTTGATTTCTAATTTATAAAAATGTTATATTGTATTAATATTAAATGTTTTTAAATTTATCAATATAAATGTTTTTATTGAATAAAATTTTTTTAAATTCGTATATAGTGATTTTTTTTTATTTACAAATATAAATATTTTATTTTTTTGAGAACCAATAATCTTGACAAGACTAATAATCTTGACAGTCTTAGTCTTAGTATTGTCTTGATAACTAATTAAAAATCTTGTCTTGATCTTGTCTTGAAATTTAAGACAAGATAAGACAATATCAAGATATGTCGTGCAACCTTAGGATTAATTATTCGACATTATCGCAAGAAACGACACGTATTTAGCTTATTAGATTTAACATTTTTCGTAGATTAAAATGTCAGATAAATTTCATTCTTAAGTTACGTAGAAATATTATACGTAAAAGGAATGACTCTTGAGAGAGAAACGTTATCAATTTTATTCCGTTTTCCATTCATGACGATTTTCGAAAGAAATAAAGTCAAGAGAACATGAAAGTCCGTCGGTGCATATTTGAATTAATGCAAACTAGTAGCGAGAGAGGACGTTTTTATTCCGCGTCGAAGAAAGAGAAACTATTTGACTTCTTTATATCACGTTTAAAGCGATAAATTTTCACAATTAAAAATGTAAAATGATAATGTAAAAAAAAATTGTATGGACGAGAATGAGCGATAAGGAAAAAATTCCGTGATAATTTCCGTAGTCTTTTTCCCGCTTAATTAGCTCGATTGTAATCGCACTAATGATGCACACTGTGAATATGAGCGGAAAAATACTTTTTTTTTTATTTGAAATATTTCTCGCTAGATTTATTTCTGATTCAAATTCAAAAATATGCAATTTTTATCGCTTTATAAAAATAATCTCATATATTTAATGCACTGATATTTTTTAATATATATTGCGTTGAATAGTTTAATCATTGGAATAATTGTAATCATAGATTTTTGCAGTTATTGGGATTTTTAATAATAAAGTATAGCAAAGTAATAAAATTTAAAATTTATTTTTAAATAAATAACAATGCAGTAAGTATTGAAATACCTACTTCATTAAAAATTTTTCACATTAGCTCTGTTTATTTTTAACTTATTTTTTTCTGTATATTTTTTATATCTTCACAAACACATAAATACAAATTTGAATGGACTTATCTGCGCATTTATTAATTTCATTTTCTTTCTTTATTTTATTTTTCAATTATTTATTTTATTTTCCAATTATTTAAATTTTGTTGTTAATTTAGTTTTAATTTACACACACACACCACACACACACACACACGTTAAACAAAGAAATAAATTTATTATATTTAGTAATATGTCTAATTATTTTTAAAAATTAAAATTTCATTTTCTTTATTTATTTTATTTTTCAATTATTTATTTTATTTTCCAATTATTTAAAATTTGTTGTTAATTTAGTTTTAAATTACACATACGTTAAATGAAGAAATAAATTTATTATTTTTAGCAATATGTCTAATTTTTGTTAGAATTTTTTTTTATTTATTTTATTTCTCAATTATTTATTTTATTTTCCAATTATTTACATTTTGTTGTTAATTTAATTTTAAATTACACACACACACACACACACACACACACACACACACACACACACACACACACGTTAAATAAAGAAATAAATTTATTATATTTAATAATATGTCTAATTATTTTTAGAAATTAAAATTTCATTTTCTTTATTTATTTTATTTTTCAATTATTTATTTTATTTTCCAATTATTTAAAATTTGTTGTTAATTTAGTTTTAAATTACACACACGTTAAATGAAGAAATAAATGTATTATTTTTAGCAATATGTCTAATTTTTGTTAGAAATTAAAATTTCATTTTCTTTATTTATTTTATTTTTCAATTATTTATTTTATTTTCCAATTATTTAAAATTTGTTGTTAATTTAATTTTAAATTACACATTACATGTTAAATGAAGAAATATATGTATTATTTTTAGTAATATGTCTAATTTTTGTTAAGAAATTAAACTTTCAAAATTGATATATTCGCAATAATTGATGACCTCGAAGGGTTTCCGCAAGAAACAACGCTCTTCAAGGTGTTCCGGGGAACGTGTGTCTAAAGGTCAAATTATTCCGAGCGTAAGCAAAGTGCAGAAACGATATAGTTCGATTCGTAAGAAATGAGAGACGGTTTCGCAACAGTTTAAACACTGATAATGTTTGAGTTCGCAAGTTTTGCTCTCAGAGATATTGCCAATATCGTTTTAGAACTCGCATGGAGAATAAAAAAAAAAAAAAATAAAATGTTAACATGTTTTCTTGGCGATAACGATCGATCGGAACCTGTAACTATACTTTAATGCGTGGTTAGAAAAAGGATTAGACGCTTCAGTTCTCATAATGTGTGAATACATTAATGGACGCAGGGTGTGGTAAACTTTGATCAAATATTTTGTGATCGCAAAATACTTTTTCTCTCAAACATTATGTGTAAAGCGTCCAATTAAATATAATTTTTAGAACATAAATATTAATTAATTAAATATTAATTAATATAAATGTTAATTAATTAATAAATATTAAGACCCAAAAATTCTTATAATTTATTTCAAGAATTTATAAGGAATGAGTATAAAAAGAATATAAAAATCATTTTTCTATTAAAAAGTGTATAAAGTAAATTATATTAATTTAATAATTTTGTACTTTTTTTGCAAAATACTTTTACGCAAAATATAGTTACAACATTTATATGCGTTTAAAATGATTAAAAATTGTTAAGTTATATTGTTTAATTAAACATTTTTATAATTTATTTCAAGAATTTATAAAGAATGAGTATAAAAACAATTTTTCTATTAAAAAGTATATACAGTAAACTATATTAATTTAATAATTTTGTACTTTTTTGCATACGCAAAAAATATAGTTATAACATTTATATGCGTTTAAAACGATTAAAAATTGTTAAATTATATTGTTTAATTAAACATTTTTATAATTTATTTCAAGAATTTATAAAGAATGAGTATAAAAACAATTTTTTTATTGTGTATAAAGTAAATTATATTAATTTAATAATTTTGTACTTTTTTGCATACGCAAAATATAGTTACAACATTTAAATGCGTTTAAAATGATTAAAAATTGTTAAATTAAATTGTTTAATTAAACATTTTTATTTAATTTATTTCAAGAATTTATAAAGAATGAGTATAAAAACAATTTTTCTATTAAAAAGTGTATAAAGTAAATTATATTAATTTAATAATTTTGTACTTTTTTTGCAAAATACTTTTACGCAAAATATAGTTACAACATTTATATGCGTTTAAAATGATTAAAAATTGTTAGATTATATTGTTTAATTAAACATTTTTATAATTTATTTCAAGAATTTATAAAGAATGAGTATAAAAACAATTTTTCTATTAAAAAGTGTATAAAGTAAATTATATTAATTTAATAATTTTGTACTTTTTTGCAAAATACTTTTACGCAAAATATAGTTACAACATTTATATGCGTTTAAAATGATTAAAAATTGTTAGATTATATTGTTTAATTAAACATTTTTATAATTTATTTCAAGAATTTATAAAGAATGAGTATAAAAACAATTTTTCTATTAAAAAGTGTATAAAGTAAATTATATTAATTTAATAATTTTGTACTTTTTTTGCAAAATACTTTTACGCAAAATATAGTTACAGCATTTATATGCGTTTAAAATGATTAAAAATTGTTAAATTGTATTGTTTAATTAAACATTTTTATAATTTATTTCAAGAATTTATAAAGAATGAATATAAAAACAATTTTTCTATTATATTAAAAAGTGTATAAAGTAAATTATATTAATTTAATAATTTTGTACTTTTTTTGCAAAATACTTTTACGCAAAATATAGTTACAACATTTATATGCGTTTAAAATGATTAAAAATTGTTAAATTATATTGTTTAATTAAACATTTTTATAATTTCTTTCAAGAATTTATAAAGAATGAGTATAAAAACGATTTTTCTATTAAAAAGTGTATAAAGTAAATTATATTAATTTAATAATTTTGTACTTTTTTTGCAAAATACTTTTACGCAAAATATAGTTACAGCATTTATATGCGTTTAAAATGATTAAAAATTGTTAAATTGTATTGTTTAATTAAACATTTTTATAATTTATTTCAAGAATTTATAAAGAATGAATATAAAAACAATTTTTCTATTAAAAAGTGTATAAAGTAAATTATATTAATTTAATAATTTTGTACTTTTTTGCAAAATACTTTTACGCAAAATATAGTTACAACATTTATATGCGTTTAAAATGATTAAAAATTGTTAAATTATATTGTTTAATTAAACATTTTTATAATTTCTTTCAAGAATTTATAAAGAATGAGTATAAAAACGATTTTTCTATTAAAAAGTGTATAAAGTAAATTATATTAATTTAATAATTTTGTACTTTTTTGCATACGCAAAATATAGTTACAACGTTTATATGCGTTTAAAATAATTAAAAATTGTTAACCATTTGATTTAAAAAAGATAAATATTTTTTAATATGATGTACGTTCTTCTTAATTATTTTTATTATCATTTATTCTTAAAATCTCTTTCATTATAATCATGAAAAACATTTCAAAATTAAATATTTTCAACCAACTTTAATATAGAAATATGCGACGAATAATAATAAGTTAATTTTCTTATTGAAAAAAATCCAGAAAACTTATCGATATTCATTTCACACATCGTTGTAAGAAAGAATATTAAAAGAGCTGTTAATAAACTCGTAAAAATTTTACTAATGACACGTTAGATTTTTTAAAGTAAATTTTTCTGTCTCGAGCTTTTTATATTATATCTTTAATATCGCGTAATATTTGTAAATTTATTCATTTCAGAATTTAAGATTTTGATATTACATGCATTATTTAAATATTCGTTCACGAACAGATATTAAATTTAAAAGTTAAACAAATCATTTATAAAGGAGTTGCCATTTAATGGAACCGCTAGAGTAATATATGAATATTCATATCTTAAAATCTTTTTAACTGCATAAACTTACCATATACGTGTTGGCAGATAAAACGTAAGATACTCTTTCAATGAAAAAAAAAATGTTTTTCTATTTTTATCTGTTATATATAGGGTGATTCATTTTAATCTTAACAGCAAATATTTTGAAAAATGTGCGAGATACGAAAAAATGTTTCAGACAAAAGTTATATGGTTTTAAAGCAGATTCCGAATTTTTTAAATGGAACTGTCTATTTCTTATTACATATTTTTAGTAGATTATCTCGAGAGCTTTCCAAAATACTATAATTAAGTTAGTTTTCATTAAGTACTTTCCGAATTATGAGGCTTGAAATCGTTTCTTAATTTTACATAAACCGTAAAATATCTTGTAAAATATTCATTTTTCAATTATTTTACCTTAATACTTTTATGTACAAAATAATGAGAGGAATTAATTGGGGTAAAGAAAACACATAGTTGTTTCGAAAAAAAATATGCAATTAACAATTATATATTTTTTCTTAAAAATAACTACTTAAAAATAATGTGTTTTCTTTCAAAATATTTGCTTGTTAAGATTAAAACAAAGTATCCTGTATAATAATGGTTTTATGCCAGATTTAACATTTTTCAGATGTTTTCTTAATTTTCAATAATAAAAATTATAAAGATAAATAATAAACTAAATTATTAAATAATTAAAATAATATTATTATATTAATTATTTATATATATTATATTATTATATTATAAATAATATTATTATACTACATTACTGTTAAATAATATTATTATACTACATTACTGTAAAAAAATATTTATTCTTATTTATTTAAAATAAATTTTCATCATTTCAAGCGAATAAAAAAGACTACCATTTTATTCAACAATTCAAAATAGCAGAAGATTATACGTAACACACTTTTTAGACAGAAATCGACTCTTTCTACCCTTTATCCCATACATATATATATATATTTTTTTTTTATACATGTATGCACATATCGACGTATATTTTTTTAACGCCATTTATTGTGACGTCAAAACCATGTTAAATGTCACATCGCACGATCGCGAATTTTTCTAATAAATGATTCTGCAAAAAAAAAAAGCGCGAGGCTTCATAGCAGAATTTATTTATTTATTTATTTATTAATACTTATTAATATTATTTATTTATTAATATTTATTTATTAAAAAATTTATAATCAAAGATAGAGGAGGAGGGGGGGAAAAAAATGCGGGAGAGACGGGAGAATAAATTCGCGCTGTCTCTCTTTCCCTCGCGGGACAAAAGCAAAGTAGCAACGTGCTCGAATCGATGCGCTCGCGTTATTATAAAACTCGGCTGAATTGCAGCAGGCGCCGCCGCGGTGAGATTACGTCGTCCTATTAGCATGAAATCGATGAATCGACGACGACGACGACGACGACGACCACGAGGCAGTCCTTCCCCGCGGTTTTGAACTCTTCTTTGGCTCGCTTTTTTTTCAAAAAAAAAAAAAAATATCCATTTTCATTTTCTCCTCGTACGCGAATTAATTTTAATAACTGGCATGACACGTTTGCGTTTTTTTTTTCCACGTATTTTCCTCTCCGTAGAAAAGTGATTATAAATTTTCCACGATTTATTGCATAATGTTCGTTTAAAATTCCTGCATCTCGAAATGTCGTTTCTCTTCATTCAAATTCCATTGAGGGAAAGAAATAATGTAAACGGAAAGAAATGCGATTATATATATACTTGAAACTTTGGCGTGGACTTATTTGTTTTTCATTTCGCGGAGTACATATTTTTTTAAAGATGTAAATAGAAAAAAAAACGGAATATTCGTTTACATTTTTTATATAAAACATGATTTTTTTTGTGGAAAAAAATAAGTATCTTTCTTTTAAAACAAAAATTTTTTTTGTAGATATTTAATTTAGATTCTGATATTGCGTATTGATTTTTCATTATTTTTCATTTTTTAGATGACATTTTTGGTAATATTTTTTAGATAATGTTATTTTTTGTTTTTTAGATAACATTTTACATTTGAATTAAAAAAAAACCACCATTATTTTCAATATAAATTGCGTTTCAATTGGCTTTATAATATTACTACTTTTAATTAGATAAGTGCTATAAAAGCAAATTAAAACTGAATCTAAATGAATTTTTTCTATAGATATAAAAACATAAATTGTAATTTTTAAAAATGTACACGTAAAGATGTAAATAGAAAAGAACAGAATATTATTTTTAATCACTACTTTAATCACTGTTTTAATATAATAAAAAAATCAAAGTTCTTATATTTTTTAACTTATTTCTTTTTTTATCAATTTTAATGGATTAATGAGACGCTTGCAATTAAGATATCACACACCACATAATTAGGATAATTTTCGAACATAAGTTTCAGTTAGTAAAAATTTATATTATGCATCTAATTTAAAATTATCCGAATAATATCACGTTCGATGTAATTTGCTGCAAAAATATTAATTCATCAAAGTCTTCTTCGAACAAAGATAAATTCATAATATAGGAATTTCAGTTATTTTATTATATTCATTATATTTATTATATTATATTATATTCATATTCAAAAAAAATATCAAGAAAATTATTGTATTAAAAAAAAAACAAGAAACAAATTTTTTTAACCTTTATTTTCCACTAGATAAAAATCGTTTTTTTTTATGCCTCTACATGCACGTGGATTTCGAAATTGAAAGAATATGGTGGCTTTATAAATATTACTACTTTTAATTAGATAAGTGCTATAAAAGCAAATTAAAACTGAATCTGAATGAATTTTTTTATAGATATAAAAACATAAATTGTAATTTTTAAAAATGTACACGTAAAGATGTAAATAGAAAAGAACAGAATATTATTTTTTAATCACTACTTTAATCACTGTTTTAATATAATAAAAAAAATCAAATTTCTTATATTTTTTTAACTTATTTCTTTTTTTATCAATTTTAATGGATTAATGAGACGCTTGCAATTAAGATATCACACACCACATAATTAGGATAATTTTCGAACATAAGTTTCAGTTAGTAAAAATTTATATTATGCATCTAATTTAAAATTATCCGAATAATATCACGTTCGATGTAATTTGCTGCAAAAATATTAATTCAATCAAAGTCATCTTCGAACAAAGATAAATTCATAATATAGGAATTTCAGTTATTTTATTATATTCATTATATTTATTATATTATATTATATTCATATTCAAAAAAAATATCAAGAAAATTATTGTATTAAAAAAAAAACAAGAAACAAATTTTTTTAACCTTTATTTTCCACTAGATAAAAATCGTTTTTTTTTATGCCTCTACATGCACGTGGATTTCGAAATTGAAAGAATATGGTGGCTTTATAATATTATTACTTTTAATTAGATAAATGCTATGAAAGCAAATTAAAACTGAATCTGAATGAATTTTTTTTTATAGATATAAAAATATAAATTGTAATTTTTAAAAATGTACATGTAAGATGTAAAAAGAACAGAATATTTATTTTTAATCACTATTTTAATCACTATTTTAATATAATAAAAAAAAAACAAAGTTCTTATATTTTTTAACCTATTTCTTTTTCTATCAATTTTAATGGATTAATGAGATGCTTGCGATTAAAATGTCACACACGACTTAATTTTCGAACATAAATTTCAGTTAATAGAAATTTATATTACGCATCTAATTTAAAATTATCCGAATAATATAAATCACGTTCCATGTAATTTGCTGCAAAAATATTAATTCATCAAAATCATCCTCGAACAAAGATAAATTCAAAATATAGGAATTTCAGTTATTTTATTATATTCATACTTCTATTATAATCATAAAAAAAATATCAAGAAAATTACTCTATTAAAAAAAAAAGAAAAAACAAGAAACATATTTTTTTAACCTTCATTTTCCATTAGATAAAAACCTTTTTTTTTTTATATATATACACACGTGGATTCCGAAATCGAAGGAACGTGGTGCGGTCGTGCCAATATGAATCAAAAATTTTCACAAGCGTATCAACAGAAGAGACGCGTTAACGTACACGTGCGACGTATATATAAAAGTTGCGTACGTATTCACGAGAGGTATTTCCTGTCAAAGGAGGAGGGGGGGGAGGGGGAGGAAAGCTGTCCAAGTAGGTCAGATTCTGTCCTGACCCAGATGATTGCAGTTCTGGATGACGTCACGACTAACCCTCCCCTCGCCTCCCCTCCCCCGCTTCCCACGCCTCCCCCCCTTCACCCTTTCCCACTTCGAGGGTGTGCAACATGCACACCCTCGCTTGTCAAAGTGCGCCAAGCGACCCTCTGGCCAAGGTGGATGCTCGTCACCTATTTTCCGCCCTCGTCTCGTCCTCTCGAAGGCGTTTTCGGGGCTCTCATCTCGAGCGACGTGCGTGCGATACCAAGTGTGTCGGGGGCGAGGTGAAAATGGACAGTATTTGGTGGTATCTTATCTAGATAATTATCTAGATAAAATTATCTAGATAATTATCTAGATAAAATTATCTAGATAATTATGTGGATAAAGAAATAGCTCATCTTTATCTTTAACTAGCTAGTTAAAGATAAAGATGATTCATTTCTTTATCTACATAATTATCTAGATAATTTTCTAGATAATTTTACTAGATAATTATCTAGATAATTATGTGGATAAAGAAATGGATCATCTTTATCTTTAACTAGCTAGTTAAAGGTGATCCATTTCTTTATCTACATAATTATCTAGATAATTTTATCTAGATAATTATCTAAATAATTATCTAAATAATTTTATCTAGATAATTATCTAGATACTAATTAACTAGCTAGTTAAAGATAAAGAGGTCCATTTCTTTATCTACATAATTATCTAGATAAAATTATCTAGATAATTATGTGGATAAAGAAATAGCTCATCTTTATCTTTAACTAGCTAGTAAAAGATGATCCATTTCTTTATCTACATAATTATCTAGATAATTTTCTAGATAATTTTATCTAGATAATTATCTAGATACTAATTAACTAGCTAGTTAAAGGTGATCCATTTCTTTATCTACATAATTATCTAGATAATTTTATCTAGATAATTATCTAGATACTAATTAACTAGCTAGTTAAAGATAAAGATGATCCATTTCTTTATCTACATAATTATCTAGATAATTTTATCTAGATAATTATCTAGATAAGATACCGGCAAACACTGAAAATGGATAATTATAGCGTATCGCGCCGGAAGAGAGCGAGTCGACCGTGAATCACGCGGAATTATTTCCAACGCACGCGACTGCGACTTTTGACGTTTATTTGACGTCAGCGGGCGTTCTCGAGGAACGAAGTGCGCCATAAATTGTAAAATTTCGTGCCGGTCGATTCGCTATCGCGAATTATTTTATTTCTCATGAACGATACACGACTGTTCGCGGGTTACTTTTTGACTTCCAGAGATCGCGGCGATAGGGTGATATTATATTTGAACTCAGCAACCTGAACGAGCATAGAATTGCTGCGTGTTCAACATTAAGGGCGTTTTGTACGGCACCTGTGATGTAAGAGATCTGATTTTTATCTCGTGAAAATTAAAATATATAAGGTAGAAAATTAAAATATATAATTTATATATTAAATAATATATTTAATATATATATTAAATATATAATAATTGTATATTTCATTATATATTTAATTTTTATTATTGTATATTTAATTATATATTAAATATATAATTAAATATTATATATTAAATATATATTTAATATATTTAATATATTTAATATATTTAATATATATAAAATATATAAAATATATAAAATATTATATATATAAATTATATATAAAATATATAAATTAAATTGTTATAGTAAAGAATGTTATAATAATAATTGTTATAGTAAAGAATGTTATTTGTGAATAATCGAATTTTATATATAAATTTGTTAATTAAAAAAAATATATTGATGAGGATTTATTATTAATATTCACGTTTATTTAATATATTTTGATATTATTATTTTTGGATATTCCTATTTAAGTCTAAGTTTGTCAAATCACGTATCATTAAAGAGTGTATCTAGATTTAAATTTCATCAAAAAATTTGTTAATCTTCCAGATATTTTTGTACAAAGAAGGAATATAAAATATATAAAATATATAAAATATATCTAATATTATATATATAAATTATATATAAAATATATAAATTAAATTGTTGTAGTAAAGAATGTTATAATAATAATTGCTATAGTAAAGAATGTTATTTGTGAATAATCGAATTTTATATATAAATTTGTTAATTAAAAAAATATATTGATGTCAGGATTTAATATTAATATTCACGTTTATTATTAATATATTTTGATATTATTATTTTTGGATATTCCTATTTAAGTCTAAGTTTGTCAAATCACGTATCATTAAACAGAGTGTATCTAGATTTAAATTTCATCAAAAAATTTGTTAATCTTCCAGATATTTTTGTGCAAAGAAGAAATCTTTTAAAAATTTTTGATGCAATTTTCTAAAATAATTTTTGCATGATATATGAATTTTTTAACGTTTTCATTCACACGAGGGAAAAATGCAGAGCCACTTAAGTTTATGAATAAACTAGAAGAAAATTGAATAACTTTTGTAAAGTAAACCTCTTTCACTTGCATAACATTTTCATTTTTATCAATTTTTAAAAATGCAATAAACAACACCTATGCAATATTCAATATTCTGTTAAGACGTGAATATAAAACAGAGATGAAGACATATTTGCAGTATATTTAAACACCTACACGTATTATTCACTTGCTACAATATAAGATCAAAATTAGATCAAGTAGATATTTTTTTTTTAAATTAGCAGTAAAAAAGTTGTCAATAAAATTCGACGACAATTCCCTGAATTTTCCTGAGATATAAAAGAAATTTCTGAGAGTTCCAAATTTTCCAAGAGTTCTCAATAAAATTCGATGACAATTCTCTGAATTTTCCTGAGATATAAAAGAAATTTCTGAACATTTATTACATAATTAAATATATATTTATTATAAAATTATATATTATTAATTATATTATTATTAATTATTTACAAAAATATCTCGCATAAAATTATATAAATATATTTTGGAAATTCCATATTATTTTAATAATTTTTACAAATTTATTTTATTGCATAAAATCTACGGAATTTATTTTATTGCATAAAATCTACGAAAACATTGAAAAAACCTGAATTTATCATATTTTTTCCACTCACTAAATTTTTCGGGCCAAATTTTTCCAAATTTTCCAAATGTTCTACCACAAATTTCCCTTTAGATACTTTGCTAAATTACTGGCTAGAAAGGGATAATGCTTCAATTATTCAAAGATGTAACTTCAAATTACACCCGCATGAACTAAACTGACGACTTACCAGGGAACGAGTACTCTGATTTGTAACATCGCACTGTAAACTTCAAACGATTTTCACCGAACTTTGCCAGTGTAATTAATTCAAGCGTGTATCTATCTCCAGATGCAAAACTGTCACGCGAGGATTATAAATTACATTTCCGTGAAATTTAATATCTGTCCTGTCAGTATATGTTCTGATCTGATCTTAATCAAAATTGGCCCGAAAAATTCAGCGAGTGGAAAAAATATGATAAATTCCGGTTTTTTTCAATGTTTTCATAGAATTTTATGCAATAAAATAAATTTGTAAAAATTATTAAAATAATAAGTGACATCAAAATATATTTATTAATTTTATGCGAGATATTTTTGTTTTAATTTTATAATAAATATATATTTAATTATGTAATAAATCATACTAATCGTCATGATTTGGAAAAATAAAATCAGTCTAGTAATAAAGTCTTTTTCCATTCAAATATCAAATTTTCAAAACCAAAACTTTAGACATAAATATTGTGAAATTTTATATTAATTTGTAGGTTAATAAGAAAAATGATACAGAATTAAAAATTTTTAAATTTGATAGATTTGATTCGCATTTACTTTTCAACATTTTCGAAATTTATGACATTTTTAATAGAAAAGACCAATTTTTGTTGAGTTTTTCCAGAAAATATCGATTTTTTGATACAAAGTTTTAAAATGCGAGATATTTTTGTTTTAATTTTATAATAAATATTAAATATTTTATAATAAATATTTAATTATGTAATAAATCATACTAATCGCCATGATTTAAAAAATAAAATCAGCAGAAAGTCTTTTTCCATTCAAATATCAAATATCCAAAACCAAAACTTTAGACATAAATATTGTGAAATTTTATATTAATTTGTAGGTTAATAAGAAAATGTAACAGAATTAAAATTGTTAAATTTAATGTAGATTTGATTCGCATTTACTTTTCAACATTTTCGAAATTTATGATTAACAAAAATTAATTTATTTGTTACGTTGATTTCTAATTTTATTTTTGGATGAGGCTTCAATTAAAAAACACTTTCTTAATTGACGAATATCGATAAAATAACTTTCTATTTATGTTAACATTTTTAATAGAAAAGACCAATTGTTGTTGATTTTTTTCAGAAAATATCGATTTTTTGACATGAAATTTAAAAATGTAAGATATTTTTGTTCTAATTTTATAATAAATATATATTTAATTATATAATAAATCATATTAATCCCAATGATTTAAAAAAATAAAATCAGTCTAATAATAAAATCTTTTTCCATTCAAATATCAAATTTTCAAAAACTTTAGAAATAAGCATTATGAAATTTTATATCAATTTGTAGGTTAATAAGAAAAATGTAACAGAATTAAAAATTTTTAAATTTAACATAGATTTGATTCGCATTTACTTTTCAACATTTTCGAAATTTATGATTGAACAAAAAATTTATTGTAGTGATTTCAATTTATTTTGCTAGACTTCAATAAACACCCAGAAATGTTAACATTTTTAATAGAAAAGACCAATTTTTGTTGGGTTTTTCCAGAAAATATCGATTTTTTGACACAAAGTTTAAAAATGCGAGATATTTTTGTTTTAATTTTATAATAAATATTAAATATTTTATAATAAATATTTAATTATGTAATAAATCATACTAATCGCCATGATTTAAAAAAATAAAATCAGTCTAGTAATAAAGTCTTTCTTCATTCAAATATCAAATTTTCAAAACAAAAACTTTAGAAATAAACATTATGAAATTTTATATTAATTTGTAGGTTAATAAGAAAAATGTAACAGAATTAAAAATTTTTATATTTAACATAAATTTGATTCGCATTTATTTTTCAACATTTTCGAAATTTATAACTAACAAAAATTAATTTATTTGTTACGTTGATTTCTAATTTTATTTTTGCATTTATTTTGCAAGACTTCAATTAAACAACACTTTCTTAATTAATGAATATCGATAAAATAATTTTCTATTTATGTTAACATTTTTAATAGAAAAGACCAATTTTTGTTGGGTTTTTCCAGAAAATATCGATTTTTTGAAGTTTAAAAGAATTTTGCCAATTTCTTAACGTCAAATATTTACTTACTAGATTCATTAAGAACGACACGGAAAGCGGACACTTCCATCTTTCGTGAAATGGAAGTCATCAACACTGGTATATTCAGTAGCTGATTTATATTTCTGATTTAGGTTTCTAGGGCGTTATCTTTTAGTTAAAACGAGTTCGTACCATTGATACATGAAATATAAATAGCCTTTTCTAGCCTGCGCGGACAAGAAAATTCTGCAAACAAACTAAAAAAAATTTCCACGACTTTCCATAAAAGAAATTACATAACAAATAGCCACTATTAATATTGAAAATAAATACCAACAAAATTTAATTCCTTTCATAGCTTCCTGCGAGTCCTCGTTCAACGTAAAGGAAATATAAAACATCTCTCACTTAAATATAAATTTAATAATTAATAATATTTAATTCAATAATTTAATATTTAATTTAATAATTTCATATTTCATATTTAATCATTTAATTACTAGTAATATTTAATATCTTTTTACAATTTTTTATTAAATATAAATTTAATAGTTAATATTAAATATAAATTTAATAGTTAATATTAAATATAAATTTAATAGTTAAGAATTTAATATTTAATTTAATAATTTCATATTTAATAATTTCTTTTCTAGAAATCATTTTCAGAAGACTTTTTTATTTATGGGCTTGGAGTCCCTACTTTTCAATGTCTCAATTGCATAGATTTAATCATCTTCCGTGACGGCTATTAATAATTTTATTAATAATAAAATGATATAAAATCAAAAAATACAGAAACAAATTATATTCATTGAAAAAATTTTAGCAATTACAACTGCGCCCACATCGATCGGATTATAAAAGATGAGCCTGAACGAGATAAGGTAAATGATCCTGGTATTACCGAACATATAGCCGTCCAATATAATTCCAGTATATTTGCATAATACATCGACCGAGCATAATCGAGCGCCACCAGCAAAGAGTCTGCGTGTGACATTTCGTGTATGAAGCACCGTGGAAATTGCACATCCATGATGCACACGCGTCGCAAACATCCTGTTCGCCAAGTTTATGAAAACGTTTATTAATATTCTTCGAATAAAAATAGTATGGCCAGTGTTCTCTAATAAAGGCAATCAACTCTTAATGTGAGAATTCTGATAATGATTAGAGTATATTTTTTTCCATAAAATTTTACTAGTGATATTTAATTTTTTTTTTCAATTTTTTATTAAATATAAAATTTATAATTAATAATTTAATATTTAATTTAATAATTTTATATTTAATATTTAATCATTTAATTACTAGTAATATTTAATATTATTTTACAATTTTTTATTAATATTTTTCATAAAATTACTAGTAATATTTAATATTTTTTTACAATTTCTTATTAAATATAAATTTGATAATTAATAATTTTATATTTAATTTAATAATTTAATATTTAATATTTAATAATTTAATTATTAGTAATATTTAACATTCTTTTACAAATTTTTATTAATATTTTTCATAAAATTATTAATAATATTTAATATTTTTTTTACAATTTTTTTATTAAATATAAATTTAATAATTAATAATTTAATTTAATAATTTAATTTAATAATTTCATATTTAATAATTAATAATTTAATTATTAGTAATATTTAATATTTTTTTACAATTTTTTATTAATATTTTTCATAAAATTTTTCATAAAATATTTTTCATATTTATATTTTTCATAAAATTTTTCATAAAATTACTAATAATATTTAATATTCTTTTTTACAATTTTAAATATAAATTTAATAATTAATAATTTAATTTAATAATTTCATATTTAATATTCAATAATCTAATTACTAGTATTTAATATCTTTTTAGAATTTTTTATTAAATAAAAATTTAATAGTTAATAATTTAACATTTAATTTAATAATTTCATATTTAATAATTTTTTTATTAAATTATGTATCAATCAATTTTTTTCTTTCCAATTAATAATGACAGTTAATCCATACGAATACTTTCCATACGAATGTCGATAACTATTAGCCGTCCCTCCGATAATAGACGATATTTTGCCCCAGATTAATGATAGCATTCGTAATTATACGTATAAAATATTCATTTGGCTAATACTTTTCATGCAAAATATGATAATACTGTTTGGATAATCTTTAATGTTCGTAAAAAAATTTATTAACTACACCCTGAACATCCTGGCCAGATCGACCCCTAATTCCCTCCCTCTCCCCCCTTCCCATCTGCAGCTCGAAAGAGCCTGTCCTATGCGGTCGATACTCGCTATGTTTACCCGGCCTCGTTTCTCTGATCCTTCTTTGTTCCTACGAGTCTCGATTCTGCCATTCTTCCTACGATTACGATTTAACTCCTCCGACTTGCGAGTGAGATGACGAGATCCTGCGTCTGTGAAATTGTCCTGAATCTTATATATGCCATAAACAGAAGTTATTATTGCAGTTATTAAAGAATGTAGAGAAGTTATTCATGATAGAGATGGAAATCACCATCCTAAAGGATGGTGATTTCCATTTCTCCCTCGAGAAACACGATGATCTGTCTGATGTATTTGAAGTCGAATACGCACTGAGAAAAAAATCTGGTTGCATTAATTAGAATTCTGGTAGATTCAACCAGTGTGTCTGTTGGAAAATGGACGAATCAGAATTCTTGTAGGAATTACCATGAATCCAGGAATTATCAGATGAATCTGATTAATTTCTTCCTGTTAAATTTACTAAATTTTCTGGTTAATAATACTAAACTCGCCAGCATCAAATTGTTTAAAATTTTTTCCATCTAATCTCAAAAGTTTGTTTAATATTCTGAATTTCAACAAGATTATTGGATAAATTCAACCCAGATTATTGAATAAATTATTTTAAGTTCAATTTGTTAGAAATTAAACTGCACTGAGACAAAAATCTGGTTGCATTAATTAGAATTCTGGTAGATGCAAGCAGTATGTCTATTGGGAAATGGACGAACCAGAATTCTTGTAGGAATTACCAGATGAATCTGATTCATTTCTTCCTGTTAAATTTACTAAATTTTCTGGTTAATAATATTAAACTCGCCAGCATCAAATTGTCTAAAATTTTTTCCATCTAATCTCAAAAAGTTTGTTTAATATTCTGAATTTCAACAAGATTATTGGATAAATTCAACCCAGATTATTGAATAAATTATTTTAAGTTCAATTTGTTAGAAATTAAACTGCACTGAGACAAAAATGTGGTTGCATTAATTAGAATTCTGGTAGATTCAAGCAGTATGTCTATTGGGAAATGGACGAACCAGAATTCTTGTAGGAATTACCAAATGAATCTGATTAATTTCTTCCTGTTAAATTTACCAAATTTTCTGGTTAATAATATTAAACTCGCCAGCATCAATTGTCTAAAATTTTTTCCATCTAATCTCAAAAGTCTGTTTAATATTCTATATTCCAACAAGATTATTGGATAAATTCAATCTAGATTATTGAATAAATTATTTTAAGTTCAGTTTGTTAGAAATTAAACTGCACTGAGAAAAATATCTGGTTGCATTAATTAGAATTCTGGTAGATTCAAGCAGTATGTCTGTTGGAAAATAGACGAATCAGAATTCTTGTAGGAATTACCAGATGAATCTGATTCTTTTCTTCTTGTTAAATTTACCAAATTTTCTGGTTAATAATACTAAACTCGCCAGCATCAAATTGTCTAAAATTTTATCCATCTAATCTCAAAAGTCTGTTTAATATTCTGAATTTCAACAAGATTATTGGATAAATTCAACCCAGATTATTGAATAAATTATTTTAAGTTCAATTTGTTAGAAATTAAACTGCACTGAGACAAAAATCTGGTTGCATTAATTAGAATTCTGGTAGACCAGTTTCAACCAGTGTGTCTGTTGGAAAATGGACGAACCAGAATTCTTGTAGGAATTACCAGATGAATCTGATTCTTTTCTTCCTGTTAAATTTACCAAATTTTCTGATTAATAATATTAAACTCGCCAGCATCAAATTGTCTAAAATTTTTTCCATCTAATCTCAAAAGTCTGTTTAATATTCTGAATTTCAACAAGATTATTGGATAAATTCAATCCAGATTATTGAATAAATTATTTTAAGTTCAATTTGTTAGAAATTAAACTGCACTGAGAAAAAAATCTGGTTGCATTAATTAGAATTCTGGTAGATTCAACCAGTGTGTCTGTTGGAAAATGGACGAACCAGAATTCTTGTAGGAATTACCAGATGAATCTGATTAATTTCTTCCTGTTAAATTTACTAAATTTTCTGGTTAATAATATTAAACTCGCCAGCATCAAATTGTTTAAAATTTTTTCCATCTAATCTCAAAAGTCTGTTTAATATTCTGAATTTCAACATGATTATTGGATAAATT
Organism: Camponotus fellah; assembly: GCA_030586385.1. NCBI lineage: Eukaryota > Metazoa > Arthropoda > Insecta > Hymenoptera > Formicidae > Camponotus > Camponotus fellah. The sequence continues at coordinate 129,365 of JAPIVC010000157.1, read as the reverse complement.
GAATCCAGATTATTGAATAAATTATTTTAAGTTCAGTCTGTCAGAAATTAAACAGCACTGAGAAAAAATTTGGTTGCATTAATTATTAATTCTGGTAGATTCAACCAGTGTGTCTGTTGGAAAATGGACGAACCAGAATTCTTGTAGAAATTACCAGATGAATCTGATTCATTTCTTCCTGTTAAATTTACCAAATTTTCTGATTAATAATACTAAACTCGCCAGCATCAAATTGTCTAAAATTTTTTCCATCTAATCGCAAAAGTTTGTTTAATATTCTGAATTTCAACAAGATTATTGGATAAATTCAACTCAGATTATTGAATAAATTATTTTAAGTTCAATTTGTTAGAAATTAAACTGCACTGAGAAAAAAATCTGGTTGCATTAATTAGAATTCTGGTAGATTCAAGCAGTATGTCTGTTGGAAAATGGACGAACCAGAATTCTTGTAGGAATTATCAGATGAATCTGATTCATTTCTTTCTGTTAAATTTACCAAATTTTCTGTTTAATAATACTAAACTCGCCAATAGAGTTGCACAAGACCCAAGACAAAACAATATTCGTAAAAATATTGTATTGAAAATTTTCAAAAATTTAAATCTTGTCTTAGTCTTAAGTGAATATTGGTAGCAAAAATCTCGTCTTGTATTGTCTTGTCTCGATTTTATTAACAATTTTTTATCTAATATTAAGAAATTATTTAAATAATATTTAACATAATTTTTGTAATATAATTTGAAATAATTATTACTATTGTATTATATTTTAATTATAATTATTACTATGTAATCGATATAAATGCCGTTTATTTACATAAAAAAACATTTACTGTTTCATGGAAAATAGAAATTAATAACTATTTACAGGCTCCAAGAGAATGTGCAGATATAAATATTTTGGAGTGGTAAAAAAATCAGGTTCATATTTATCCCACATTGTCAAAAATGGCTCGAGACATTTTAAGTTCAACTGCTTCGTCCGTGCCAGTAGAAAGACTTTTCTCAATAGGAACTCTGACTATGTTAAAAATAGAACCAGATTACAAAGTAAATCTTTAAAAGCACTAATGTGCATCAATTCCTGGGTGAAATGCTCTTTAATATCTAAAATTTGCGAGTTTGAATTCTAATTTATAAAAATGTTATATTGTATTAATATTAAATGATTTTAAATTCATTAATATAAATGTTTTTATTGAATAACATTTTTTTAAATTCGTATATAGTGATTTTTTTCATTTACAAATATAAATATTTTAATTTTTTTGAGAACCAATAATCTTGACAAGACTAATAATCTTGACAGTCTTAGTCTTGATCTTGTCTTGAAATTCAAGACAAGACAAGACAGTATCAAGACTAATCTTGGTATCTCGTGCAACCCTACTCGCCAGCATCAAGTCGTCTAAAATTTTTTCCCCTTAATCTCAAAAGTCTGCTTAATGTTCTGAATTCCAACAAGATTATTGGATAAATTCAATCCAGATTATTGAATAAATTATTTTAAATTCAGTTTGTTAGAAATTAAACTGATAAACAGTGATGCAAGAAGAGGATGCAGTTCAAACACACACAATCAGAGAGCTAGCATCCTCTTTCTGGCACTATTGCTCGTAAGAGAAAAAAAATATACTTTGGATTTAACGTTAATACTAGTTCTTTACATACATTTTTTGGCAAATATTGAATACGAGTTTAATTAAAAAGCAAGCAAAGAATTTAATGCAACAAGAAATTTTATAGATCCAACCAGAAAATACTAACCAAATCCTTATAGTAAAATCTTTTAAACGTTCTAGTTATAAAAAATCGAGTCTTATCATGATAACTAGAAATTCTTGTTTGATTTAAAAATGCCTTCAATCATATACGTCTTGTTGAATCAAACGATTTTTCTCAGCGGAATTAATTTTCCTTGGCGAAAATTTAAGCCACAGCTCTCAGAGTGTATAATAAGAGTGTCTATTCGAATCTTGTAAGAAAAATTCCCTGATTCCCCAGATATTTTTATTCACAATTTCAGGTAAAGACTATTTTAAAGATTTTTTTGGCATAATTTTCAAAAATAAGATTTTCTACTACATGCATTTTATAATAATTTTCATTCATTTTCATAAAAATATAAAGCCACTTAAATTTTACATGCTTCTAAATATACTAAAAAAAAAACTAAATAACTTTTATAAAATAAGCATTTTTTATTTGCATCTCATTTTCATTTTTTATCTCCAAAAATCATAATAAAAAATATATACATAATTAATATTTGAAGATATTAAATATTTTATAAATATTTAATTGTCGAAGATATTAAATATTTTATAAATATTTTATAAATATTTAATTGTCGAAGATATTAAATATTTTATAAATATTTTATAAATATTTAATTGTCCAAGATATTAAATATTTTATAAATATTTTATAAATATTTAATTGTCCAAGATATTAAATATTTTATAAATATTTTATAAATATTTAATTGTCGAAGATATTAAATATTTTATAAATATTGTATAAATATTTTTCCAGAAAATAAATGCCCTGATAACGCTTGCTAAATCATCGCATAAAAGTGCAATCTGAAAGAAATTATATTTTAAAAACGAACAATTCAAAATATTAAAACAAGAGGAAGAAACATAATTTACGTTCAACGAGCTTTTAAATTTTACCTGACGCAAGTCAACCTTTCCTATCGTGTGTCGTAGGCATAATGAAAGACAATATGAAACGTCACGCGTATGTACCATGTACGTTACTATATCTTATGGGAAGCGGACACGATCTCACCGTAATGTCATTAAAACTGCACGCTCGGTCCTGTACCGAAGCAAATTCCCGACAATGTATGGCAACTCTAATGGTCGTCTATTTGTGGCCGAAGTTAAATTCGAAATATTCTTGATAACGAGATGTGTTCCCCGAGATGTGGTTTGTCGACCTATTCAAATTTACAGAACGAATGCGATTTGTCTGCCAAAGAGATTCGCAAATTTCTTCTTGATTATATCACATCGTGCATCTCTTTGTTCATTTACTCTTGCATATTTCTGTCTGTGAATGCATGTAATAAACAGTGTTTGCTGGGATCTAGATAAAATTATCTAGATAATCATCTAGATAATCATCTTTGTTCATTTTCAAAAAGAAAATGAAACTAAATAAATTTCTTGAAAAAAAACGATAAAAGATAAAAAATAAAAATCTTTTTCTTTTATGAAAATAAAATAAAAGTTAGTTAAAAAAAATTATTTTATTTTCATAAAAGGAAAGGATTTTTATTTTTTATTTTTATCGTTTTTTTTTTTAAGAAATTTATTTAGTTTCATTTTCCTTTTATTTCATTTTTTTGCTCTTCTTTCATCAGAGGTTTTTGAACGATAACTTCTTAAGGAATTTCGATGTTTATAGAAAATTTTTTGTTCAGAATTAAATTTCCTATAAGATCTCAAAGTGTTCTGGCTGGAACGTTCCTGGGACCACCCTGTATAATATATTATATAATATATTATACATAGTGTTTAAATAACCTAAATTTTACAAGAATTTGTCGGAGCATCTGAATTTTACAAGAATTTTTCGGAGCAAATTAAATTTTCAAATTGCAATAATTCAGGTCTGTAAAATTGCACATTCAGAGTTTTGGCACAAAAGAGCGGGATTTCACTTGTCAGAATGTCTTTCGAAATACATATAAACTGGAATAATTAGTTTATGGTAAAAAATAAACTGGAATAATTAATTTATGGTAAAAGAAAAAAGAGAAACATTACTGCCAAAAGATAATACAAACGTGTATCTGTATATTCCCTATATATTCTATTAGTGTAATGGGAACTATGTGTTTATTAACAACGCACGTCATGTGCGTTGTAATTAAATTTCATATATCAAATTTATGCCACTAAAAGTCGAAAATTTTCTATGTCAATTATTTTGTAATTATATATATATATATATATATTATCGATGCATAAATTTCAACCGATCGATATTGCTGGTTTATAGACAATACCGCATTCAGTGAGTAAATAAATTAATTTTCGTTATTAACTCGTAATTTACCTGCGGCATAATAATAATTATACAGCGCATATATCTATTAGTTCAAAATTCAGACATGCAAAATTGCAATTTTTAAATAAAATTCATGTCATTCGTAAAAACCGGTATTTTCTGAAAAAAAAAAACAGCAAAAATTAGACTTTTCTATTAAACATGTTAACATAAATAGAAAATCTTTTTATTCGTCAATTGAGGGAGTGTTTTCTAATTTAAGTTTTAAATAAAATTCATAATTAATTAAAAATTAAAAGTAAATAAATTAATTTTTTTGTTAGAAAATATTAATAGGTAAACGCGAACCGAATTTATAAAAATTTTAATTTTATTATTATTACAATTTTCTTATTAAACTAAAAATTAATATAAAATTTAGTAATATTTATATCTCCAAAGTTCTCTTGTTTTAAAAGTTCCACGTATTAATTTCAATTTATTATTAATTTTCTTATTTTAAATTAGAGTGATTAATATGATTTATTAGTTAAAGTAAAAATATCTTCTTATAAGAAGTTATATGAATATAATTTAAGTATTATTAGTTAATTTTATAATTTTTGCCAAAAACTGGTATTTTCTGAAAAAAAAACAGCAAAAACTATTCTTCTTTTCTATTAAAGTCTATTTTCGTCTTTTCTATTAAAGATGTTAATATAAATAGAAAATTTTTTTATTCGTCAATTGAGGGAGTGTTTTCTAATTTAAGTTTTAAATAAAATCCATAATTAAATAGAAATCAAAAGCAAATAAATTAATTTTTTTGTTAGAAAATATTAATAGGTAAACGCGAACCGAATTTATAAAAATTTTAATTTTGTTATTATTTCAATTTTCTTATTAAACTAAAAATTAATATAAAATTTAGTAATATTTATATCTCCAAAGTTCTCTTGTTTTAAAAGTTCCACATATTAATTTCAATTTATTATTAATTTTTTTTTATTTTTAATTTGAGTGATTAATATGATTTATTAGTTAAAATATCTTTTTATAAGAAGTTATATGAATATATTTAAGTATTATTAGTTAATTTTATAATTTTTGCCAAAAACCGGTATTTTCTGAAAAAAAAACAGCAAAAACTAGTCTTTTCTACTAAAGATGTTAACATAAATAGAAAATTTTTTTGTTCGTCAATTGAGGGAGTGTTTCCTAATTTAAGTTTTAAAAAAAATCCATAATTAAATAGAAATCAAAAGCAAATAAATTAATTTTTTTGTTAGAAAATATTAATAGGTAAACGCGAACCGAATTTATAAAAATTTTAATTTTGTTATTATTTCAATTTTCTTATTAAACTAAAAATTAATATAAAATTTAGTAATATTTATATCTCCAAAGTTCTCTTGTTTTAAAAGTTCCACGTATTAATTTCAATTTATTATCAATTTTCTTATTTTAAATTAGAGTGATTAATATGATTTATTAATTAAAATAAAAAATATCTTCTTATAAGAAGTTATATAAATATATTTAAGTATTATTAGTTAATTTTATAATTTTTGCCAAAAACCGGTATTTTCTGAAAAAGAAAAAACAGCAAAAACTAGTCTTTTCTATTAAAGATGTTAATATAAATAGAAAATCTTTTTATTCGTTAATTGAGGGAGTGTTTTCTAATTTAAGTTTTAAATAAAATCCATAATTAATTAAAATCCATAATTAATTAAAAATAAAAAAAAAATAAAAAAAAATTAATTAACTTTTGATTAGAAAATATTAATAGGTAAACACGAATTTATAAAAATTTTAATTTTGTTATTATTACAATTTTCTTATTAAACTAAAAATTAATATAAAATTTAGTAATATTTATATCTCCAAAGTTCTCTTGTTTTAAAAATTCCACGTATTAATTTCAATTTATTATTAATTTTCTTATTTTAAATTAGAGTGATTAATATGATTTATTAATTAAAATAAAAATATCTTTTTACAAGAAGTTATATAAATATATTTAAGTATTATTAGTTAATTTTACAATTCTTGCCAATTAATTCCATTAGATAACCGAAATAAAAACCAAAATTTATCATGTTTTTTCCTCCTCCTTGGACTTTTCCGATCAACTTTCCCTGCTAAAATTACATATCCTACGTCAACGTATATTTAATATCATACACGAAAATAGCGAATGTTTATTTCCGCAACAGCCGAGTCGAGTCAAATCTGACGTATTTCGAATCGACAGAATCCACGATTTTTCATTTGCGAGCTCATCGAAGTTTAATATTAAAGGCGAAATAAAAGCCAACTATCCTCCCTCGTGAAAGATCGTCTCCCGCTTTCAAGTTCAAGGTCGCGCCTGCGAAAGGCAGCCGCCGTTTCCCTTTCGAGACACCTGTCATCCACGATGGATACAGACCGAGGGGGAGCCCACACGTGACACGGAAAAACCTTTACAGACCCGCAAAGTCATGTTATACAAGCGAACAGCAAACTGGGACGCGGCTCACATTTGCACCTCAACACGGACGACTCGTTCCTTAATGGAAAAAGGACGCGTTCATGTATCCTATACAGGGTGTCCCAGTTATCTACCGTCATCTTTCAAAGACAGATTCCTGGGATCATCCGAAGACGATTTTTCCTCAACGAAAATGTCGAGGCAGTAATAATTTTCGAATTACAAGTGATTGGAAATAAGGGGTTTTTCGTAAACTAAGCTTTGTAGAAATAAAATATTAACGAAATCATATTCTTCGATTAATTTTAAATAGAGTTTACTTTAGTTGAGTTTTAATTTAAGACTTAATTGCAAAGATTAATGATGACAAAAATCGGGAACGTGCAAAAAATGATGGCTTCATTGACATTTTCGTTGAGGAAAAATCGTCTTCAAATGATCCCAGGAATCTGTCTTTGAAGGATGACGGAAGATAATTGGGACACCCTGTATATGTAATAATAATATATAATATAATAATATGTTTCGCTCGCTAACAAAATAATAATTATATAGGATTAAAGAAAATAATGTATGATAATTATTTTTCAAGTCAAATGGTTGTTTCTTTTTTTATGTTCGAAATATTTCTCTCTTTCTTTTTTTTTTACTAACTTGAGAAAATCGAATATTTTTAATAATAGATTTACTCTTTGGAAAAATACGGAAAACCTGGAATTTTCAGCGATATTTTTATATCTGGAAAATTAGGAAATTTTTATTGAATTTTATTGGAACTCAGGGATTTTTTTTTTTAAATTCTTTCTTGCATTATTTTGCTGTTATATTATAATAAATACTATATATTACAATTTCAAAAAAATAAAAATGATATGTAAATGACAAATATTTATTTACGAAATCTATTCAACTTTTCTTTCAGGACATTTGCAAATCCACATTTGAAATTTAAATGACTCCATGTTTCATATGAATGAAAAGTATTAGAAAACGCATATAAGACAGAATTTTGTTTTATTATAAAATTATAAAATTTTATTTTTAGTTTAAAAAATTGTGTCAAAAATTCTTTAAAAAAATTCTCTTTACCTGTAATTTTGAATAAAAATATCTAGAAGATGAGGGAATTTTTTTACAATATTTGAATAAACATTCTAAATAATTACTCATAAGGATATTTCGATACTGATCAATTTAAATTATCGGCAATTGTCAATTTCCTATAAAACGATTTATTGCAGTTCTACCTTCATTGACATTTTCGTTGAGAAAAAATCGTTTTCAAATGATCCCAGGAATCTTTGAAGAATGACGGAAGATAACTGGGACACCCTGTATATGTAATAATATATAATATAATAATATGTTTCGCTCGCTAACAAAATAATAATTATATAGGATTAAAGAAAATAACGTATAATAATTATTTTAAAGTCAAATGATTGTTTCTTTTTTTATGTTTGAAATATTTCTCTCTTTCTTTTTTTTACTAACTTGAGAAAATCGAATATTTTTATAATAATAGATTTACTCCTTGGAAAAATACGGAAAACTTGGAATTCTCAGGGATTTTTTTATATCTGGAAAATTAGGAAATTTTTATTGAATTTTAGTGGAACTCAGGAATTTTTTTTTAATTCTTTCTTTCATTATTTTGCTGTTATATTATAATAAATGTTATATATTACAATTTTGAAAAAATAAAAATGATATGCAAATGACAAATATTTATTTACAAAATCTATTCAACTCTTCTTTCAGAACATTTGCAAATCCACATTTGAAATTTAAATGACTCCATGTTTCATATAAGTGAAAAGTATTAGAAAACGCATATAAGACAGAATTTTGTTTTATTATAAAATTATAAAATTTTATTTTTAGTTGAAAAAATTGTGTCAAAAAATCTTTAAAAAAATTCTCATCATCTATAATTTTGAATAAAAATATCTAGAAGATGAGGGATTTTTTTACATGATTTGAATAAACATTCTAAATAATTATTCGTAAGGATATTTCGATAATGATCGTCAATTTAAATTATTATACAATTATTATACAATTGTCAATTTCCTATAAAACGATTTATTGTTCTACCTTCATTGACATTTTCATTGAGGAAAAATCTTCAAATGATCCCAGGAATCTGTCTTTGAAAGATGACGGAAGATAACTGGGACACCCTGTATATCGATACCATCGTTAATGGTCGGCAACACTTTTGACTTTGCGCCGCGTAACGAATCGATCGCACGACTCGGCACGCGAGAGAGCAATCGGCGAAAAAGGTTCCATCCAGTACGATTTATGTCGAGCGAGCATTGAAAAATTTCAATTGGATATAAAAAGAAAAAGAAAAAAAAGGAGATTAAATAATCGTATAATAATCGATATAAAAAAAAAAAAAGGAGATTAAATAATCGTATAATAATCGATATAAAAAGAAAAAAAAGGAGATTAAATAATCGTGCATACTCCATGAAATTTTATTATATAATTATTTAGATATGTATATTTTATATTATTATATGACACATATATGCATAAAATTATATAACATGTCATAATTACAATTATACAGGGTGTCACTTAATTGGTGTCCACTATTTATACAGCGATATTCCTCGTGAAAAACTGAATCGAAAAGTCCTGAACCATTTTCTTCTATAATGCTTAATAAAACGGTAATTATTGAGTAAAGTTGCGCCAATAAGCATCAACCTTTAGCCTCCTTGACGAAATTTTCTTTAAAAAAACGCTTTTAACGGAAGAAATATGATTTTTAACGCAAAATAAAGTTTTTCGCATTATAGAAAAAAATATAAGAAAAAAATGGTTTAAAAGAAAATGATTTCAAATTTTTTTCATTACAGAAAAAAATGGGATTCAGAACTTTTCAGACTCAGTTTTCCACGAGGAATATTGTTAGATAAATAGTGAACGCCAATTAAGTGACATCCTGTATATATTTTATAATTATACGGATATAATTATATATTTATATATAATTATACAGGATATAATTATATATTTATATATAATTATACAGGATATGATTATATATTTATATATAATAATTATATATTTATATTTATTATTATATAATTAAATATTTATATAATTATATATTTATATAATTATATATTTATTATTATATATTTATTATTATATAATTAAATATTTATTTATATAATTATATAACTATTATATAATTATTATAAAATTATATAACTATTATATAACTATTATATAACTATTACATAATTATTATAAAAAATAAATATTATTTATTATTATAAATCAGATGAAAAATTGTTTTATAAATAAAATACGAATATTCGTAAAAGTTTGATCGATCAAGCCGAGGAATGCAATAGACGCGGTGGGAAAATTGTATCAAGTCGACGTAATTGCATTCCAGAAGCGACGAGAAATTTTTCAATTGGCAATGCATATAAATATTTCCGAAAAAGACGTTCGCGTTGTATATATTTTTCTGCGAATACATCTAGAGAAAATCTAGGGAGAGAAAAAATAAGAGAGAGAAAATGAGACTGCGAACACTATAAAATTCTCTCTCTCTCTCTCTCTCTCTCTCTCTCTCTCTCTCCCCTCCCCCCCTCTTCTTCTCCCCCTCCCCTTCACTCTCTCCTTCCCTCCCTCCCTCTTCTCTTTCTCTTTCTCTCTCTCTCTCTCTCTTCTCTCTTTCTCTCTTTCTCTCTCTCAGCATTTAAAATGACATTATTCAGCACATGTGCAGAGACGTGGTGAGAGATAAAAAAATGAGTTCGCGAATGTAAATTGTCGACGAGTTGACCTTTCGATAGAACTGCCTGTCCGCTTTGAGTTTGCAAGCTTTGCGTATCGATTTTATTTCACACGAAAACTTAATTATCGACTGTTTTATGACTAGCTGGGAAAAGCGCCGGCGACAACTTTTTCTTCCGATTTCCCTTCTCATGCGATCTAGGAATAACGAATGTTAATAAATATAATATATGTAACAAATTCGCTGCTCGATCATCATAGAAATCATTTTCGGGCGAGTCGTAGAGAAAAAAATATAATTATATCGTTGTAGAAAAAAAAAATATAATTAATATATATATAAAATATTAGTAAAATATTATTAAAATATTAATAAAATATTATTAAAATTTATTATTTAATTTATTATTCAACCTTTATATTTATTGTAGTGTCTTTATATATATATAAAATAAAGACACTATAATAAATATAAAAGTTAAATAATAAATTAAATAATAAAAAAATAAAAATAATATTAAAATTTATTATTTATTTATTATATATATATATATATATATATATATATATATAAAGACACTACAATAAATATAAAAAGTTAAATAATAAATTAAATAATAAATTTTAATAATATTTTTATTTTTGTATTATTTAATTTATTATTTAACTTTTATATTTATTGTAGTCTTCATATATATATATATATATATATGAAGACACTACAATAAATATAAAAGTTAAATAATAAATTAAATAATAAATTTTAATTAATAAACAATATGTATGAATTAAATAATAAAAATTGTAAATAAAAATTATCAAAAAATATAGATTCTATTCTCGATATCTTTTCGTATAAAATCATAAAAAGGCTCGATAACCTGATTGTGCAATTTTTTCAAATTAACTACAAAATCATGTACCACAACTACCTACGCAAATATTTCCAATGCAAAATAAAAGTATCGATGACGCGCGTTCGATGAGATCGCGCTCGGAATTATTGTTGGTACGATGTCGGTCGAAACTATATCGGAGGTCAAAGTGGTACTAACTAAACAGGGTAAACAGTAAATTACTCGCAAACATTACATTACATTTGAGCGAAAAAATCCAGCGAGCCGGGAAATGAGAAACGAATAATAGAAGGAAAGTAGCCCCGTTTCCTCTCTTAAAAGAGGTCGACAAGAAATTTGTGTCGCGATATAATTCTAAAATTACGACGACAATATAATCTTCCTCTCTCATTTCAGCTGAGAAATTATTGAAATATTAACTACTCGATTTACAATAAAATTTTCCCTGAATTTTCCTCTAAAATTTTCCCAAAAATTCGCTTCATCATTCAATTTTCATTTATTTTTTAAACGATAATTTATTAATTATTTTATTATTTTATTATTATTTTATTATTTTATAAATTTTTTTATTAAACGATAATTTTATTAATTTATTAATTTATTAATAAATTAATAAATTAATAAATTATCGTTAAATTATCGTAATTTATTAATTATCGTTAAATTATCATAATTTATTAATTTATTAATTATTTAACTTTATTAATTTAATTTTTTTTATTAAATGATAATTAATTATTTATCATCTATTTTTTAAACGATAATTTATTAATTTTTTAAAAATAAATTTAAAAATAAATTATTACATTTTAAATAACAAATATATTTATTAGGCAAATAATTAGGCTTAAGGAGTTTAATTTTTAATTAAAAATTAAAAATTAAAAAGTTTAATTTTTAATTAAAAATTAAAAATTAAAAAGTTTAATTTTTAATTAAAAATTAAAAATTATTAATTAAAAATTAAAAATTAAAAAGTTTAATTTTTAATTAAAAATTAAAAATTAAACTCCCAGTAATTCTTAATCTATACAAAAAATTAATTCTCTCTCCAAATGATGCACAAAGTAAATTTGCCAAAAAAAAAGAATTGTGAACAAATTTATCAGCTCCTCGGATTTACCTGACTCGTATACGGATTCCGCCATTAAATCTACGAGATAATACATCTTTCCGACTTGGCAGCAGCAGAGAGGAGATAATTGAACTCGGTTTAGAACGGATTCATCCGCGACGTAGGAAAATGAGAAAACTTTCGATCTCGATTAACGCGGAATTGGCTGCAAAGAGTACTAAGGTATTTTGACGCGTATTTCGAAAGACTCGATTAATATCTCGATAAAGGATTCGCAATTCCTCGATAAGAGATACGAGTGTCATACGTTCTTGTCATCCAATGTCGAGATTGCAACAGGAATTTTTTAATGTTCGACCTCTATCGAATAGAATACAGGATCTTTCCTATTGAATTCAAGCAATTTTATAGATTAAAATGTGTAAAGTGCACTGAGAAAAAGAGTTTGATTGTACCAACAAGACGTATATAATTGAAAGCATTTTGGTTCAATCAAAGAGAGAATTTCTAATTATCATGATAAGACTCGATTTTTTATAACTAGAACGTTTAATAGATTTTAATCCTATAAGGATTTGGTTCGTATTTTCTGGTTGGATTTATAAAATTTCTTGTTACATTAATTTCTTTGCTTGCTTTTTAATTTAACTCGTATTCAATATTTGTCATAAAATATATGTAAAGAACTAGTATTAACGTTAAATCCAAAGTATATTTTTTTTCTCTTACGAGCAGTAGTGCCAGAAAGAAGACGCTAGCTCTCTGATTGCGTGTATTTGAGCTGCATCCTCTTCTTGCATCACTGTTTATCAGTTTAATTTCTAACAAACTGAATTTAAAATAATTTATTCAATAATCTGGATTGAATTTATCCAATAATTTTGTTGGAATTCAAAATATTAAACAGACTTTTGAGATTAGATGGACAAAATTTTAGACGACTTGGTGCTGGCGAGTTTAGTATTATTAACCAAAAAATTTGGTAAATTTAACAGGAAGAAATTAATCAGATTCATCTGATAATTCCTACAAGAATTCTGGTTCATCCATTTCCCAATAGACATACTGCTTGAATCTATCAGAATTCTAATTAATGCAACCAGATTTTTTTCCTAGTGCAGTTTAATTTCTAACAAACTCAACTCAAATAATTTATTCAATAATCTGGATTGAATTTATCCAATAATCTTGTTGGAGTTTAGAATATTAAACAGACTTTTGGATTAGATGCACAAAATTTTATCTACTAGAATTCTGATTAATGCAACCAGATTTTTTCTCAGTTTAATTTCTAACAGATTGAACTTAAATAATTTATTCAATAATCTGAATTGAATTTATCCAATAATCTTGGAGTTCAGAATATTTATCCAATAATCTTGGAGTTCAGAATATTAAACAGATATACATATATTTTGAGATTAGATGGACAAAATTTTAGATGACTTGGTGCTGGCAAATTTAGTATTACTAACGAAAAAATTTGATAAATTTAACAGGAAGAAATTAATCAGATTCATCTGATAATTTCTACAAGAATTCTGATTCGTCCATTTCCCAACAGACATACTGCTTGAATCTACCAGAATTCCAATTAATGCAACCAGATTTTTTTCAGTGCAGTTTAATTTCTAACTAACTAACTTAAAATAATTTTATTCAATATTCTGGATTGAATTTATCCAATAATATTGTTGAAATTCAGAATATTAAGTAAACTTTTGAGATTAGATGGAAAAAAATTTAGACGAGTGGCAAGTTTAATATTATTAACCAGAAAATTTGCTAAATTTAATAGGAAGAAGTTAATCAGATTCATCTGATAATTCCTACAAGAATTCTGGTTCGTCCATTTTCCAACAGACATATATTGCTTGAATCTACCAGAATTCTAATTAATGCAACCAGATTTTTTTCTGAGTGCAGTTTAATTTCTCACAAACTGAACTTAAAATAATTTATTCAATAATCTAGATTGAATTTATCCAATAATCTTGTTGGAGTTTAGAATATTAAACAGACTTTTGAGATTAAGTGGAAAAAATTTTAAATGACTTGGTATTGGCAAGTTTAATATTATTAACCAGAAAATTTGATAAATTTAATAGGAAGAAGTTAATCAGATTCATCTGATAATTCCTACAAGAATTCTGGTTCGTCCATTTCCCAATAGACATACTGCTTGAATCTACCAGAATTCTAATTAATACCAGACCTTTTTCTCAGTGCAGCTTAATTTCTAACAAACTGAATTTAAAATAATTTATTCAATAATCTGGATTGAATTTATCCAATAATCTTGTTGGAGTTTAGAATATTAAACAGACTTTTGAGATTAAGTGGAAAAAATTTTAGACGACTTGGTCTTGGCGAATTTAATATATTATTAATCAGAAAATTTATTAAATTTAACAGGAAGAAATTAATCAGGTAATTCCTGCAAGAATTCTGGTTCGTCCATTTTCCAACAGACATACTGCTTGAATATACCAGAATTCTAATTAATGCAACCAAATTTTTTCTGCAGTTTAATTTCTAACAGACTGAACTTAAAATAATTTATTCAATAATCTGAATTGAATTTATCCAATAATGTGGAGTTGTTGGAGTTCAGAATATTAAATAGACTTTCGAGATTAGATGGAAAAAAAATTAGACGACTTGGTGCTGGCGAGTTTAATATTATTGACCAGAAAATTTGGTAAATTTTACAGGAAGAAATTAATCAGATTCATCTGATAATTCCTACAAGAATTCTGGTTAGTCTATTTTCCAACAGACATACTACTTGAATCTACCAGAATTCTAATTAATGCAACCAGATTTTTTTCTCAGTGCAGTTTAATTTCTGACAGATTGAACTTAAAATAATTTATTCAATAATCTTGATTGAATTTATCCAATAATCTTGTTGGAGTTCAGAATATTAAACAGACTTTTGAGATTAAGTGGAAAATTTAGTTAGACTTGGTGTTGGCGAATTTAGTATATTATTAACCAGAAAATTTGGTAAATTTAACAGGAAGAAATTAATCAAGTAATTCCTACAACAATTCTGGTTCGTCCATTTTCCAACAGACATACTTGAATCTATCAGAATTTTAATTAATGCAACCAGATTTTTTTCTCAGTGCAGTTTAATTTCTGACAAACTGAACTTAAAATAATTTATTCAATAATCTGGATTGAATTTATCCAATAATGTGGAATTGTTGGAGTTCAGAATATTAAACAGACTTTTGAGATTAAGTGGAAAAAATTTTAGACGACTTGGTATTGGCGAATTTAGTATATTATTAACCAGAAAATTTGGTAAATTTAACAGGAAGAAATTAATCAGGTAATTCCTACAAGAATTCTGGTTCGTCCATTTCCCAATAGACATACTGCTTGAATCTACCAGAATTCTAATTAATACCAGACCTTTTTCTCAGTGCAGCTTAATTTCTAACAAACTGAATTTAAAATAATTTATTCAATAATCTGGATTGAATTTATCCAATAATCTTGTTGGAGTTTAGAATATTAAACAGACTTTTGAGATTAAGTGGAAAAAATTTTAGACGACTTGGTGGCGAGTTTAATGGGAAGAAATTAATCAGATTCATCTGATAATTCCTACAAGAATTCTGGTTCGTCCATTTTCCAACAGACATATATTGCTTGAATCTACCAGAATTCTAATTAATGCAACCAGATTTTTTTCTCAGTATGTGAATATCTTCATCACATCTGCTGAGTTCGCATCGAATTAAATAGGAGAAGACTATCGATTTCCTCATAAAATTCTTCCTTTATTTCTGTCAGAAACATCGTGAAAGATTTTTAATCATGAAGATAGTATTTTTCACGTCGCTAATATAATGTACACTAATGACATGTTTATCTCGAAGTTTGAGAAATTCTCATCATCATGTGGAATTCATTGAGAAACTTTACGATATCAAGTTTGCGGGCGGATTATTGTTGTACTTTCGAACACGATATACTTGATTGAACAGTGATTAATTTATCATACTGTATAATATTCTGCGTAGTTGGTTGCTTAAACAATGTGAAGTGTCCATATTTGATTAATTGTGAATGAATAATCGAGTTCCTGTCAATCGAGTTGATGAAGAAGAATCGAACCTCGCATCTTTTTCGTGCAAATTAATCGCATGTTTACCTTTCTAAACGTGATAATTAGTCTTTAAGTCTTGCTTTCCTATTCAATGCGCGTACCTATCGTTCGTTTACGGGACATTCAATTACTGGCGGTTCGGTGATAACGAAGTGTAATGAATGATGCTCCGATAAATACACTGAAAGAAAAATTTTTTTAAATCAAATAAATTCGTTTTCTTGAAACTTTTGCTTTAAATGCAAGGAATTGTTTATTTCATTTAAGCAAAAGTATTTAATTTTAATTAAATATGCATGTTATATTAAGTTTTTCATTTATATATTTTTTACATTATTTTCATTTATATATTTTTTATATTTAAATACTATTTTCTTAAAATATATACTATGATTTATTAAGTTAAATATATTATTTTTTAATTTTAAAAAATTTAAAATTCTTGGAATAAAAAATGCATTTTAATAAACGTTTTGTAAAATTAAAATAAAAATATTTAATTAAAAATTATATCTTTTTAAGCATATATATCTTTTTAAACATATGTAAATAAATATTTGACTTAAGCAAACAGACGTTTTGAATACAAGTAAATACGCGATTAGTGCCCACCGAAAAAATAGCTTTCTTGAGTTAAAATTTTTTTATTTCAAGATAATTTTTTTCTTAGTGTAATAACATAAGTATCATGAAAATAGTTTAAAGCTTGCTATACAATATATTTAGTAGCCGAACTTGCTCTATTAATGAAAATTTTTTAACTATATTCAAAAATTTTAAAAATATATTTTTTAATTGTTAATTTAAATTTATTATTTTTAATTATTTTTTTAATTTGAAAAAACTTTTCATTAACTTATACCACGGATCATTTTCATTTTGACATATATTGTATAAAGAGTATTCTTCGAATTTTGTGGCATTCTTGTTTAGTCTTTGAGATTTTAAAAAATTGTAAAAGTAATATTTAAAAAAAAATGGAAAAATAATTATGAATATTATCTCACCGGTTTTAATGATCTTGACACATATCAAGCTCACTGTCCTAAGTAAGTATCAACAGCTATTGCTCATTGTTTATTAAAAAGTTATAAATAAAAAACGTTTTACGAATTTCAAATAATTTTCAAACATTTTACACAAAATGAATCTCTACCAGATTCATTTAGTTGATAAATGAAACGCGTGGGCGAGAGAGAGGTCTGCCCTTTCCTCTGGCATCCTCTCTCCCCTGAAAAAAAGCTTCCGTTTTGTACAATACGAAAATATGACGCAATTTTGGTTTATATAATGTGACTCAAATTATTACCTTAATTATATTTATGTTATTGTATTGTCAATTTATATTATTGTCAATATTATTGGGAAAAATTGTATTTAGAAAATTTTAATTGTAAGTTAAAAATAGGTTCGGTTAATATCTTCTGGAAGCAGCGCTTTTTTTTCAATGTTTGCATTAATTTTTCAATTCTTAATTTAAAAAAAAATAAACTTCTAATTTTTAATATCATTGTTTTTCTTAGGAAATTATTTACAACAGTGCAACAGTTTTTTTTCGATTTAAAAATAATTCAACAAAAGTTTTTATTTTTAGTTTTCGACGCAATTTTTCATATCATTACTTTTAGGAAACTAAAACAACTATTTTGCATGACAATTTCTTTTAAATATTTTTCTTTTAAACTAAAATAACAATGTTTCCGCAAATTAATATGACACTTTATAAAATTTTTTAAATATAATTTTTCCCAATAATATTGACAATAATATAAATTAAGGTAATAATTTCAACTATTCCATCCCGAACATACAATCCTACGTATTTAATATTGTAATAAATTGTTCGTGAAATCTGAAAATTTTACATGTGCACAAACATCCTCGCACATTTGACAACGATAGTCGAGCAATTCGAGTTGATGGTTAATCGATACAGGTCTCGCAATTAAATTCGACTCACACGTGTTGAACGATGTTATTTTATTATTTAGCATTTAGTTGAGAATAAATACGGTTAGAGTTGCACAAGACTCAAGAGAAGATAATATTCGTAAAAATATTGTATTGAAATTTTTCAAAAATTTAAATCTTGTCTTGGTCTTGAGTGAATATTGGTAGCAAAAAGCGTCTTGTATTGTCTTGTCTCAATTTTATTAAGAATTTTTTATCTAATATTAAAGAATTATTTAAATAATATTTAACATAATTTTTGTATTATAATTTGAAATAATTATTACTATTGTATTATATTTTAATTATAATTATTACTATGTAATCGATATAAATGCCGTTTATTTACATAAAAAAACTTTATTGTTTCATGGAAAACAGAAATTAATAACTATTTACAGGCTCCAAGGGAATGTGCAGATATAAATATTTTGGAGTGGTAAAAAAATCAGGTTCATATTTATCCCACATTGTCAAAAATGCCTCGAGACATTTTAAGTTCAACTGCCTCGTCCATTCCAGTAGAAAGACTTTTCTCAATAGGAACTCTGACTATGTCAAAAAAATAGAACCAGATTACAAATTAAATCTTTAAAAGCACTAATGTGCATCAATTTCTGGGTGAAATGCTCTTTAATGTCTAAAATTTCGAGTTTGATTTCTAATTTATAAAAATGTTATATTGTATTAATATTAAATGTTTTTAAATTTATCAATATAAATATTTTTATTGAACAAAATTTTTTTAAATTCGTATATAGTGATTTTTTTCATTTACAAATATAAATATTTTAGTTCCTTTGAGAACCAATAATCTTGACAAGGCTAATAATCTTGACAGTCTTAGTCTTGGTATTGTCTTGATAACTAATTAAAAATCTTGTCTTGATCTTGTCTTGAAATTCAAGACAAGACAAGAGAATATCAAGACTGATCTTGATATCTCATGCAACCCTACTATTTACATAAAAAAAACATTTACTGTTTTATGGAAAACAGAAATTAATAACTATTTACAGGCTCCAAGGGAATGTGCAGATATAAATATTTTGGAGTGGTAAAAAAATCAGGTTCATATTTATCCCACATTGTCAAAAATGCCTCGAGACATTTTAAGTTCAACTGCCTCGTCCATTCCAGTAGAAAGACTTTTCTCAATAGGAACTCTGACTATGTCAAAAAAATAGAACCAGATTACAAATTAAATCTTTAAAAGCACTAATGTGCATCAATTTCTGGGTGAAATGCTCTTTAATGTCTAAAATTTGGGAGTTTGATTTCTAATTTATAAAAATGTTATATTGTATTAATATTAAATATTTTTAAATTTATTAATATAAATAAATTTTATTGAATAAAATTTTTTTAAATTCGTATATAGTGATTTTTTCATTTACAAATATAAATATTTTAGTTTCTTTGAGAACCAATAATCTTGACAAGACTAATAATCTTGAAGTCAGCGTTGATTTGAATAATAATGTTATGGATTTTCTTTACAAATTAATTTTTGTTTTTGAGGAAATTGACAGTCTTAGTCTTGGTATTGTCTTGATAACTAATTAAAAATCTTGCTTCGAAGACAAGACAATATCAAGACTAATCATGGTATCTCGTACAACCCTAAATACGGTGAAAATAGCCTAACTTGGACACTTGAAAACCGCGTAAAATAAGATAAGATTCGAAAGCAGACACTTATTTCCGCGAGTGGAAAACTTTGCATTATTTCCCTGAAGACTGAATTCTCTCGCACAATCTTCAAGACGAAATGTACACGAGGGAGATCAATTAAGAATAGATCACCAATCTCTTTCATAGTCGCTCTCCTCGACATACAACGTATAAAGACAAAGGTTAGAGGACGAAGATAAAAGTGTTGTGATGATCGCTATTTACATGACACTCGTTATCGTGAGCGATGCACCCGGGTCACTCTTGCTAAGGTCAAGGCTCGATATCGATCAGATGGAGTATCTTGTTAAAGAGTCTCTACGATAGTACGGTGCGTGAACGACATATCCCTTCCGATTTAAATAAATTACAAAGATTTGAAATTTATATTGTTTCCATTGACTTCCATTTTTCATTGTGTTTGCTTTAGTTTCGACATATTCAGTATTTGAATATTTTTGAATATTTTAAAAATATTTAAATCATTATTTTAAATACAGCATTTAATACTTATTTAATACCGAATTTCAATTCCAATTTTAATTTTGATTTTAATCTTATTTTTAATTTTCATTTTAAGAAGTCAGTTATTTTCACATGAAATTCATAATTAAATTATCTTGATTTTAATTCTTATTTTCATATATTTGATATTATTTTTATTTATTTATTTAAGCTTCAATGCTATGCTGTATTATTTTCATTTTTATGTATAACGGTAATTTCGAATAATTTTAAGTAATATTAAATTTAATATTATTATTATTCCATTCATAATTAAATTATCTTGACTTTAATTCTTATTTTCATGCATATATTTGATGTTATTTTTATTTATTTAAGCTTCAATGTTATGCTGTATTATTTTCATTTTTATGGTAATTTCGAATAATTTTAAGTAATATTAAATTAGTAATATTAAATTAAGTAATATTAAATTTAATATTATTATTATTCCATTCTTTTGTATTATATGATCATTTCTGCTTTTTATTTTACTCTAAATCTGTCAGACACTTTAAACATTTTACTTTAAATATTTAAAAAATTTATTTACACAAAAATTATAAAACTGAAAACTATTTAAAGTTGAAAGATATGGATTAAAAAATAAATAAATAATAAATAACCAAGCTCTCTCTTTCTCTTTTCTCCCTGCTGTCTTTTGCCCTTTAGATTTGTCAAAATTGATAACAATAAAAAACACTGCTAGTTTCAAAAGTATAATATACTAATATTAAATTAATATAAAATAATATTAAATAATATTAAATAATAATATTAAGTAATAATAATATTAAGTAATATTAAATAATATTAAATAATTAAGTAATATTAAATAATATTAAATAATATTAAATAATATTAAATAATATTAAATAATAATATTAAGTAATATTAAATAATATTAAATAATATTAAATAATATTAAATAATATTAAATAATATTAAATAATATTAAAAACTAATATTCAAAAATTAAAAAATATCGATGTTTTTCTCGGTATTTTAATACTTTGATATGCAATATTTATTTATTTATATTCAAAATACTAAACAATTTTCTATATAATAAATAACTGTATATTTTATCGATAAGAAAGATCGATTCATATTTTATATCATAAAAAGACAAACTAAAAGAATACTAAAAAATCTCAAATGTAGATATAAAAGTTTAAAATCTGTAAATATATGTTGTATTTCTTAAAACAAAACTTAAAAGTATGAATTTTTAATTCATACTTAAAAGTATGAATTAAAAAAATATCACCTGCGCGATATATTTTTCAGGTGAGTGATAAAACTATATAAAAATTAAAGATATTATCGATGTTGAAACGAGAAAACAAGATTAATAACGAGGGAATATCGGAAAATTTGTCACGATATCGTAATAAATTCATGTAAATTTACATGCGCGATATATGATTTCCTCGTGTTCGACGCAGATTATAAATGCATCATTGGATTTAAAAACGATTAATCGTGTTTGAAAAAAATATTCAAAAATTGAACAATGATGTGGAAAAAAGTCAAAAATTAAACAATCATGTGGAACATATATTCATCGATATATGTGTGTAATGATAATGATAAATTCCATACAATTGTTATAACCAGAACATAATACACATAATACGAATTATCGAACGAAAAATGAATTACAATTCACAAGTAGAGAAGAAATTACAATTTAATTGCTCATGAAGCAATTTATTTCATGTACGTGTAATTAACGTTGCATTAAACCGCCATGTTGGCGCTGTTTTTTCCCCCTGACATCGTATATGTAAAAATAATTGACATATAGATTGCATAATAAAGATATTTCATTCGTATCGAACCGTTTGCTGCTGCAAAAATTTCTCGCAAATTTTATTTACTCTCTAATAATTATTCACCTTTTCATAAAATTTTCATTTTGACATTAATCATGCTTCACAACCATCCCTGCGACTGTTTGATTAAAATTTCACCCTCTCATTATTTCCCCGCAATAATAAAATAATAAATAAAAATAATAAATAATAAAATTGTAATAAAAAAATAAAAATTAATTGTTTGCGACTTTCAATTCATCTTCGCGAGGTATTTCGTTTAAAAAATATTATTTACGAAGCAACTATTTCGCACAATGCACGATGAATATCTATAGAACTGACGAGGTAAATTTGCGAAATTTAAAAATATGCAAGAAAAGGAAATCTGTATTTATTACTTCGAGGAATCAGAGAGAGGCAATATTGGTGAATAAGCAATGGCGTTTCGTCGAACATAGAGTGATGAAAGTACATCGATAACTTTCCAACTAGTACAAAGTTTCTTATAGCACCTTATCGATACGCTGACAGATAATGACGAACGAGTATCGATACGTACTTGCCTGCATATTTATTACTATGCCGAAGGAACTGAAGCTTTACGCTGTCAATCTAACAATAAATAGTACTACGTCATCTAAACTTCACTTAACAAATTGGTCTTGGAAATACAGCGACAATTTTTTAGATGCAAAAAAATTAACTGAGGTAGATAAATGCAAAATATCGCATATATTTTGCACTTAATCAATCTAAATAACGGGAATTTATATTTAAATTATTAGCAAAATCTTTGAAAGTCTTTCTGACCCCTATTTATATTATTATTTCATTTATATTATACATATACAGGATAGGCCATTTTAATCTATGCACTGAAATATTTGAAAATCTATAAGCTTAAGACAAAAATGTTTCAGACAAAAGTTGTATGGCTTGAAGGGGAACATAGGATGGTGACATTAGTTTGATCTTAAAGAGTCACCTGAAAGTCATGTGAAGATCACCTCCAACTTTTTAAATGGAACACTCTATATACTTTTGCATATTCTTGTAGCTTGTCTCAAGAGCTTTCCAAAACACTATAGTAAAGTGTTTTTTCGTGGAGTACTTTTCGAGTTATGAGGCTTAAAATAATGTCTTAATTTTACATAAACTATAAAATATCTTGTAAAATATTCATTTTTCGATTATCTTACCTTAATACTTTTATGTACAAAATAATGAGAGGAATCAATTGGTGTAAAGAAAACACATAATTGTTTCGAGGAAAAAATATGTAATTTGCAATTAACTATTATATATTTTTTCTTAAAAACAACTATATGTTTTCTTTAGACCAATTGATTCCTCTCATTATTTTGTGCATAAAAGTATTAAGGTAAGATCATAAAAAAATGAATATTTTACTAGATATTTTATGGTTTATGTAAAATTGAAAATTACTTCAAGCCTCATAACTCGAAAAGTACTCAATGAAAAAACACTTTACTATAGTGTTTTGGAAAGCTCTTGAGGCAAGCTACAAGAATATACAAAAGTATATAGGGTGTGTCATTTAAAAAGTTGAAGGTGGCCTTTACATGACTTTCAGGTGACTCTTCAAGATCAAACTAATGGCACCATCTTATATCCCCCTTCAAGCCATACAACTTTTGTCTGAAACATTTTTGTCTTAAACTTATAGATTTTGAGATATTTCATTGCATAAATTAAAATAGCCTACTCTGTATATTACATTTATATTACATATATATTACATTTATATTATTAATCATTTCACAAAATTTTTACCATGATACATAGAAAATTCATTTTCTACAAGAATTTTAACTACAACATGAAAACCCTTTCTCTCTCTCATATTTATGCAATGTAATATTTAACAATGGAATTTAAATTTTCTAGAAGGTATTACTAGAATTTATTATAAATTTTACATGTTACAATGTTCCAGATAGATACAAAAATATTTTTGTTGTGACCTACATTAGCGACATATTTTATTGTTGCTATTAATTACATTAAAATTATTATATGAGTAACGGCAGCTCAAATAATGCAAGTGATTACGATCGTTGGCTATTGTATTATACAGAATACAATATAAAATACAGGCTACATAATGAGAACGAATCGCACAATAGCCAAAACAAAGTTTCCACTTATTGTTGTGCAATTTATATTATTATTAATTCATATTATTAATTCATATTTTAACCCATATTATTAATTCATATATATATATATATATATATATATATATATATATATTGTATTACTAAGAGCTCGATTTATTTATTGTATAACATTATATTGAAAATTCCGCCCTCAATTAATTCAACCGCCCGTTATCCGAACATCGCGCGTCGAAATAACAATGAATACGCATTTATTAAAATGAACCGCCCATCCATCGCTTTGCAACCTTGAGCTGTCGGGCTAACAAAATCTACTGACATCTGGAATCGACATTCAATACACACGCGCACTAGTAGGGAGAGAAGGAAGATCGTATGCGTGTGGTGAGCGAGAAAGTTCAAGGCTCTCGAGCCATCGATTCTCATCAGTGGCGGTGGTGCATCGACGATAGGGTTGCACAAGACCCAAGTCAAGACAATATGTGTAAAAATATTGTATTGAAAATTTTGAAAAATTTAAATCTTGGTTTTGAGTGAATATTGGTAGCAAAAATCTCGTCTTGTATTGTCCTGTCTCGATTTTATTATATAACAATTTTTTATCTAATATTAAAAAATTATTTAAATAATATTTAACATAATTTTTGTAATATAATTTGAAATAATTGTTACTATTGTATTATATTTTAATTATAATTATTACTATGCAATCGATAGAAATGCCGTCTATTTACATAAAAAAACATTTACTGTTTCATGGAAAACAGAAATTAATAACTATTTACAGGCCCCAAGGGAATGTGCAGATAAATATTTTGGAGTGGTACAAAATCAGGTTCATATTTATCCCACATTGTCAAAAATGGCTCGAGACATTTTAAGTTCAACTGCCTCGTTCGTGCCAGTAGAAAGACTTTTCTCAATAGGAACTTTGACTATGTCAAAAAATAGAACCAGATTACAAAGTAAATCTTTAAAAGCACTAATGTGCATCAATTCCTGGGTGAAATGCTCTTTAATGTCTAAAATTTGCAAGTTTGATTTCTAAAAAATTTATAAAAATGTTATATTGTATTGATATTAAATGTTTTTAAATTTATCAATATAAATGTTTTTATTGAATACAATTTTTTAAATTCGTATATAGTAATTTTTTTCATTTACAAATATAAATATTTTAGTTTATTTGAGAATCAATAATCTTGACAAGACTAATAATTTTGACAGCCTTAGTCTTGGTATTGTCCCGATAATTAATTAAAAATCTTATCTTGATCTTGTCTTGAAATTCTGGACAAAACAAGACAATATCAAGACTAATCTTGGTATCTTGTGCAATCGACAAAAATAGAATAAAATGGAGAAAGAGGGAGATGAAAAATGGAGATGAAGAGGAGGGAAAAAAATAAAAGAAAACCAGAGGTCAATTGTCGTTTCGTAATGTGATCACTGCAAAGCTGTTAAACGCCACGCCTTTCACTTCATTCGGTCCAATACGAGCAATTTCGAGAGTCCTCGCATACACAAAATGGAGAAATGAAAAATAATTTTTGCAGACGGGAACAAAAGGAAAAAAGACAAGACTTTCAACAGAAACACCATCCAGGGACAATCGTTTAGCGAGAATTTCTCTTTCGCGGAAAACTAAAAAAGAAAAAAAGAAAACAGTATAAAACATACTTGCAAAGGAAGAAAAGGGAGAAAACGTAACAATTCATTTTCGCCGCACAGGTGAATTTCCGTCGTGAAATAACAAAGCTGCATTTTTAATGAATCAAGGAAAAAGAAAATACTTAAGGCAACATGTTGCTTTGAAGAGAAATTGGAAAAGAAACGTGGTGAAATCTGCTTCGCGCTGGAAGAAGATTGGAATCATCTTCACGAGTAAGAGGGAAGAAAAAGAAGTCAACACTGAAGTTACAAGTAGCAACAGAAAATAAAAGACCTCACCAGCAGACCTGATTAAGTGACTATTCGCGCAGAGGTATCGAAAAAGAAAGAAGAGAGAAAGAGAAAGAAAGAGAGACAGAGAGAAAGAGAGAGAGAGAGAGAAAGAGAGAGAGGGAGGGAGGGAGGGAGGGAAAAAGGGAGGAGGGGAAGGTATCGGAAGCAGCATTGCAGTTATTGCTGGCAGCTTTTCGCAAAAGTCCACGCACAAGTCAGGAGAATCAGCCCCTCCGTTAGAGTTGGGTCTCTCTCAAATCAAGGAGGGGGTGGTGTTGCGGATCAATACCAACTGCCCCTATTCTTCGCGGAACTGTATATGCACGCCCCGCGTATATCTCGCGCGACCGAGACAGACTTGACGCCCGAGTCGTGCATACAGAGTGTCCCGAAATCATCAAACATCCCTTTCATCGAAGATTGGCTTTCATTGAGGATTTGGCCAATGGAGATATTTGAACTTTCCCTTGGCGAAAACAGACCTTCGAGACATTGATGGATAATTTTACGATCGAAGAGGATGGACTTTTTACAAGCTACGGACTTTGGGTCATCAGAATTGGCACAATTAGGATTTGGTGTCGTATGGTATTTACTTATGGTATTGTACTTTTTAATTGATTTCAGGTGGAATTTTAATTTGAGCTTCAAACTGAGAATAGAATTTTGGTCAGATAGAATTTTAATTTCAAGATCAAATATAAGATACTAGGGAACAAGTTGGAAATTTGGATAAAATGCTGATGATCCGATATTGTTTAGGAAAAATCGACTTCAAATTGACTGGAGAATTTGCTATTGAAAAAATCCCAGTGGTTCTGGGACACTATTTATTTGTGCGATGTTCACGATTGACAATACGTAAAAATCAAAGAAACGAACGAAAAACCGAGTGACTTTCGTGAGACGGCTGACCAAACACAATGGACTACTACTGGTGATCTTGCCAATTGATTTCGCGTGGCTGAAACAGACCTGATTCGTGTATATAATATTCCGGATCATCAAATGTCCTTTTTCGATGCAGATTCTCTAGTCAATATAAAGATGATTTTTCGTTAGCACCAATAAGAATCTATAAATTAATTTCTGCACTGAGAAAAATCGTTTGATTTTTTATCAACAAGATGTATATAATTGAAGGCATTTTGATTAAATTAAAAAAAATTTCTAGTTATCATGATAAGACTCGATTTTTTATAATTAATAATTTTTTTAATATAATATATAAAGAACCAATATTAGCATAAAATCCAAAGTATATTTTTTTTCTCTTACGAGCAGTAGTGCCAGAAAGAGGACGCTAGTTTTCTGATTGTGTGTTTGAGCTGCATCCTCTTCTTGCATTACTGTTTATCAGTTTAATTTCTAACAAACTGAATTTAAAATAATTTATTCAATAATCTGGATTGAATTTATCCAATAATCTTATTGGAATTCAGAATATTAAATAGACTTTTGAAATTAGATGGAAAAAAATTTTGGACGACTTGATGCTGGCGAGTTTAATATTATTAATCAGAAAATTTGGTAAATTTTACAGGAAGAAATTAATCAGATTCATCTGGTAATTCCTACAAGAATTCTGATTCGTCCATTTTCCAACAAACATACTGCTTGAATCTACTAGAATTCTGATTAATGCAACCAGATTTTTTCTCAATGATTTAATTTCTAACAAATTGAACTTAAAATAATTTATTCAATAATCTGGATTGAATTTATCCAATAATCTTGTTGGAATTCAGAATATTAAATAGACTTTTGAAATTAGATGGAAAAAATTTTGGACGACTTGATGCTGGCGAGTTTAATATTATTAATCAGAAAATTTGGTAAATTTAACAGGAAGAAATTAATCAGATTCATCTGATAATTCCTACAAGAATTCTGGTTCGTCCATTTTCCAACAAACATATTAGTTGAATCTACCAGAATTCTAATTAATGCAACCAGATTTTTTCTCAGTGATTTAATTTCTAACAAACTAAACTTAAAATAATTTATTCAATAATCTGGATTGAATTTATCCAATAATCTTGTTGGAATTCAGAATATTAAATAAACTTTTGAAATTAGATGGAAAAAATTTTGGACGATTTGATGCTGGCGAGTTTAATATTATTAATCAGAAAATTTGGTAAATTTTACAGGAAGAAATTAGTCAGATTCATCTGGTAATTCTTACAAGAATTCTGGTTCGTTCATTTTCGAACAGATATATTACTTGAATCTACCAGAATTCTAATTAATGCAACCAGATTTTTTTCTCAGTGATTTAATTTCTAACAAACTGAACTTAAAATAATTTATTCAATAATCTGGATTGAATTTATCCAATAATCTTGTTGGAATTCAGAATATTAAATAGACTTTTGAGATTAGATGGAAAAAATTTTAGACGACTTGATGCTGACGAGTTTAATATTATTAATCAGAAAATTTGGTAAATTTTACAGGAAGAAATTAGTCAGATTCATCTGGTAATTTCTACAAGAATTCTGGTTCGTCCATTTTCCAACAGACATACTAGTTGAATTTACCAGAATTTTAATTAATGCAACCAGATTTTTTCTCAGTGCAGTTTAATTTCTAACAAACTGAACTTAAAATAATTTATTCAATAATCTGGAATTTATCCAATAATCATATTGGAGTTCAGAATATTAAATAGACTTTTGAGATTAGATGGAAAAAATTTTAGACGACTTGATGCTGGCGAGTTTAATATTATTAATCAGAAAATTTGGTAAATTTTACAGGAAGAAATTAGTCAGATTCATCTGGTAATTTCTACAAGAATTCTGGTTCGTCCATTTTCCAACAAACATATTAGTTGAATCTACCAGAATTTTAATTAATGCAACCAGATTTTTCTCAGTGCAATTATAAACGAAAACAAAGGAAGACAGACAAAATAAGATAGGTAAAAACCTAACTTTGTACAGTCAAAAAGACAAAACTATATTTTTCACAATTAGTTAATTTCAGATAGAATTTTAATTTGAGGTTTAAATGTAAGATACCATGGAGAAAAATTAGAAACCTATGTAAAATACTAAGGATTTTAATATTGTTAGGAAAAAACCAATTTCAAATCAGCTAAGAGAATCAGCTAAAAAAATCCAATGCTTTTGAGACACCATTTATACGTATTGCATTCACTTGATAATTTGTAAGAAAACAAAAATAAAAAAACGATTTCTCGTGAGATTTATCGACGCAATCCACTTATTGGTAGTGATTACTCTCGCTTTGATCAGACCAAAAGCAAATATCGCGGTCCCTTAGCTAAACTTTCTCCAGTTTTTAACACATTAATACACAGTTACCTGTGTTCGTAGATTTTATAAAATCTCTCAGGAATAATCATCCGTATTAACTCTCCACTTTGCAAGGATGTCGACTTATTAATATGGATCCTTGATCAACATTCGTTACAAATTGAATTATAATTTGAAAAATATTTTCAAGAAGAAATTCTCTTCGCTTTAAAACGATTCTATCTCTAACATTGCACGATAAAGTAATACTTCAATATTAAATGGACAATTTTGCAGTTGCACGTTAATAATGAAATGTATCTCGTGTCTCGTGAAATTTATAAAAGAAAATATTGTTCTCTCATGCAAGAAGAAACAAGTCGTTCCGCTTGTCTGAATTGTACGGGCGGGAAACTTGTATAATTAAATTCCCAACTTCTATATAGCTCCGGAGCCAGAAGATAAAGAAGTTACATAAGTGTTTTCCTCGCGATTATTTCGCGAGAGACATTTATAAGGATGATTTTATCATTTCTCTAGACATAATAAAGCCTCATGATGCTTTATGATGAGAAATTTTATAAATAAATCAGCTTTAGGTTCATCAAACTTCGAGCTAAAAAACTGGACATTTTACTGGATATTGTAGTTTTTCCACAAAAATCGAGGAAACGTAAAAATATTAATTATTTAATCTTTTGTATTTGTTAGAAGCTGAGTTAATAAATTAAAGATAACGAGGTTCACATCTTTCCATAAATATCCATCAAGTTCAAATAATTAAAAAAAAGGAGAAATAATTAAATAATTAAAAGGAAAAATTATTGAATAATTAAAAAAAAAGAAAAAATAAATAAATAATTAGAAAAAGGAGAAATATTCTCGGAGAAGAGAATTACTAAATATAGGTGCGTTTTGCATGATCGGATACGTGGAATACAGAGGACAAAATGAATTTTACGATATAGTCAAACTTCTCTTCAAATTCAAATAATTAAAAAAAAGGAGAAATAATTAAATAATTAAAAGGAAAAATTATTGAATAATTACGAGGTTCACATCTTTCCATAAATATCCATCAAGTTCAAATAATTAAAAAAAAGGAGAAATAATTAAATAATTAAAAGGAAAAATTATTGAATAATTAAAAAAAAAGAAAAAATAAATAAATAATTAGAAAAAGGAGAAATATTCTCGGAGAAGAGAATTACTAAATATAGGTGCGTTTTGTATGATCGGATACGTGGAATACAGAGAACAAAGTGAGTTTTACGAAATCAAACTTCTCTTCAAGTTCAAATAATTAAAAAAAAGGAGAAATAATTAAATAATTAAAAGGAAAAATTATTGAATAATTACGAGGTTCACATCTTTCCATAAATATCCATCAAGTTCAAATAATTAAAAAAAAAGGAGAAATAATTAAATAATTAAAAGGAAAAATGGTTAAATAATTAAAAAAAAGAAAAAATAAATAAATAATTAGAAAAAGGAGGAATATTCTCGGAGAAGAATTACTAAATATAGGTGCGTTTTGCATGATCAGATACGTGCAATACAGAGAACAAAGTGAGTTTTACAATATCAAACTGCTTTTCAAGTTCAAATAATTAAAAAAATGGACAAATAATTAAATAATTAAAAGGAAAAATTATTGAATAATTACGAGGTTCACATCTTTCCATCAATATCCATCAAGTTCAAATAATTAAAAAAAAGGAGAAATAATTAAATAATTAAAAGGAAAAATTATTGAATAATTAAAAAAAAGAAAAAATAAATAAATAATTAGAAAAAGGAGGAATATTCTCGGAGAAGAATTACTAAATATAGGTGCGTTTTGCATGATCGGATACGTGGAATACAGAGGACAAAGTGAGTTTTACGATATCGTCAAACTTCTCTCGTTATACGATTTAAATTTTCAAACCAATCGCGACCAGACATCGAAATTCAAAAACATGTACACGCATGAATTTTGATCCAAAGTACATAACTACGTGATTTCGCATTCTCGTCAAATAAGCGTGTGATCAAATTATACTGCTCAGTTTCAGCAATATGTACCATAAAATTTAGATTACTCATTCACGATTCCATTAGATGCACAGATTAAATTAGAGAATATCCTTTTTTCGCGTAAAAGCAACGATATTAAATAATTAAATAATTAAAAGGAAAATTATGAAATAATTTGAAAAAGGAAAAATAAATAAATAATTTTAAAAAAAGGAGAAATAATTAAATAAAAGGAAAAATTAAAAGGAAAAATTATTGAATAATTATTAAAAAGAGAAAAATAAATAAATAATTAAAAAAAGGAAAAATGATTAAATAATTAAAAGGAAAAATTATTGAATAATTAAAAAAGAGAAAAATAAATAATAAATAATTTAAAAAAAAGGAGAAATAATTAAATAATTAAAAGGCAAAATTATAGAATGATATACGTAATATGTGCAAAATATTGGTGAAATGAAATTGTCGCGATATGATATTTCATCTGATATTTTATAAAACTGTGAAAAAGGATATTTGAGACAGTGTCAAATATTTTGAATAACTCTGACAACTACGTTAATACGTGAACAATTTTGCATTCATTATTTCAGAATAATATATAATTTGTTATTCATATGTAGTAAAATTATGGGAGACTTGTAAACGGTGTGCGAAGTTATTTTACGAGAAAGCTTTACATGGATCACGATATGAAGCAGCTGTATACGTAATGCGAAGAAATAACGACGATGATCGATGATGGATTCGATATAAACAAGGATATAAGTCTCGTTCTCGAGATTCTCTATCTTAAAAATAAGGACAAACAGACGGTGTCTATGAACGATAAAGTGAATAATGAAATCTTTTATCGTTTATATGGCACAGATAACGCCCGCGGCAACATCCATAGAATATTGATATCCTACAACTTCACATTTTCGCGACAAAATCGCGAGAAATAGAATTTTCATAATAAAATATAAAATATATGAGGATATATAAAATATATATCATCTCCAGGATAAATCTATAAAAATGCAATAGATTAAAAAAACAGAAATCTTATAAATCAAATTCAAGAGCAACAGGGTGTCTACTTGAATCTTGTTAAAAAATCGCCTGAAAATTCTCTAATTTTCCAAATATTTGTCAAATTCTACTTGAATAAAGAAAATATATTTAAGACTTAATGAATGCATACATATTTATAAAATTTTTTTTTTTGATATCCTACAACTTCACATTTTCGCGAAAAAATCGTGAGAAATAGAATTTTTATAATAAAATATAAAATATATGACTCTCCAGGATAAATCTATAAAAATGCAATAGATTAAAAAAACAGAAATCTTATAAATCAAATTCAAAAGCAACAGGGTATCTACTTGAATCTTGTTAAAAAGTCGCCTGAAAATTCTCTAATTTTCCAAATATTTTCGTTCAAATTCTACTCTGAATAAAGAAAATATTTTGAAGACTTTTTTAATGGAATTTAAAGCAAGTTTTTTTATCGTACGCGTTTTCTAATGCTTTTCACATACAAAGGAAAAAGACAAAGCCATTTAAGTTTCAAATGTTAGATTTATAAATATTATTACTAAAAAACTAAATAGCTTTCGTTATAAAAATTTTTAACTTTCATAATATTTTTTATTTTTTATCATTTAAAATTAAAATAAAGAATATTCATATTAATATTTCATTAAGAAATATTGAATATACATATAAGGGATAGATATATATTTATATATATATATTTTTTTTGATATCCTACAACTTCACATTTTCGCGAAAATATCGCGAGAAATAGAATTTTTATAATAAAATATAAAATATATAACTCTCTAGAATAAATCTATAAAAATGCAATAGATTAAAAAAACAGAAATCTTATAAATCAAATTCAAAAGCAACAGGATGTCTACTTGAATCTTGTTAAAAATTCTCGCCTGAAAATTCTCTAATTTTCCAAATATTTTCGTTCAAATTTTTATCATTTAAAATTAAAATAAAGAATATTTATATTAATATTTCATGAAGAAACATTGAATATAAATAAAAATAGGGATAGCCTATTTACAGTAGAGCAAAATTATCAAAAAGGCAGAATTCTTTTTCTTTATTTTTTTTTAAATTCTCTGAATCTCAATAAAATTCCCTAATTTTTTCAGGTATAAAAAATTCCCTGAATCTTGTTTTTTCAGGAAATATATCCTGAAACATATACACGAAAAGAATGATAAAAATAATAGCATAAGATAAAAAAATTATACAGTTATTTAAAAAAATGATTATAAAGAGAGTTGAAAATAAATCATAAAATAAATAAAACATATTATGTGCATTGTTTTATTAAAAAAAAAAAATCATAATAAAATATACGTACATATTTTCCATATGCATACCTAGCGAATAAATCAGATTTGAAGCTAAGCCGATGATGCAAAGTTACAATACAGACAAATCTCTCTCGTCCGGGTATAAAAAAAAGGATAACACGTTGTCGTTGCAATAACAACTCGCGACAACCATATTGCTCGTCTCATGCCGACATAATTCAATGATGAACAACTAAATCAGATAACGGACTAGCGCATAGAATCTTGACACGTGTATTACACCTACGATCGTATTTTCAACATATGTTTCAAGCTGTTTCCTCTGTATCATTATCTGCTATGCAATATCAGTATATCTAGAGTTACAAACCGGAACTAAATATATTCGCGATTTCATAAAATGCGAGAATAATAACAAAATCATCCCTTTTTAATGTAAACTGAATATGAAGGATCATTATATTTTTCCTTTTAAAAAGGTATTAATGAAGATATGATGCGATCATTTTAAGAATAATATATTTCTAGACTTTATTGAAAGAAAATAATAGCACAAATTTAATTTTAATTTAATTTAATTAATAGTACTATTTGTATTAATAGTAGTATTAATTTTAATTTGTAAAATTTAATTGTAATTTATATTAATAAACTTTTAAGTCAATTTTAAGTAATTTAAAAAGAAATCATATTATTATATATTAAGTAAATTATTGATCTGATAAAGAAACAATCTTCATAAAATAGTAAAAAATTCTTTTTTTATTGATCTGATAAAGAAATAATCTTCAAAAAATAGTAAAAAATTCTTTTTTTTTAATTTCTAGACTTTATTGAAAAAAAATAATAGCACAAATTTAATTTTAATTTAATTTAATTAATAATACAAATTTAATTTTAATTTATAAAATTTAATTGTAATTTATATTAATAAACTTTTAAGTCAATTTTAAATAATTTAAAAAGAAATCATATTATTATATATTAAGTAAACTATAAATCTGATAAAGAAGCAATCTTCATGTAAAATATTCTTTTTTTTTAATTTCTAGACTTTATTGAAAGAAAATAATAGCACAAATTTAATTTTAATTTAATTTAATTAATAGTACAAATTTAATTTTAATTTATAAAATTTAATTGTAATTTATATTAATAAACTTTCAAGTCAATTTTAAATAATTTAAAAGAAATCATATTATTATATATTAAGTAAACTATTGATCTGATAAAGAAACAATTTTCGTGTAAAATATTCTTTTTTTTTAATTTCTAGACTTTATTGAAAGAAAATAATAGCACAAATTTAATTTTAATTTAATTTAATTAATAGTACAAATTTAATTTTAATTTATAAAATTTAATTGTAATTTATATTAGTAAACTTTTAAGTCAATTTTAAATAATTTAAAAAGAAATCATATTATTATATATTAAGTAAATTATTGATTTGATAAAGAAACAATCTTCGTAAAAAATTCTTTGTTTTTTAATTTCTAGACTTTATTGAAAGAAAATAATAGCACAAATTTAATTTTAATTTAATTTAATTAATAGTACAAATTTAATTTTAATTTATAAAATTTAATTGTAATTTATATTAATAAACTTTTAAGTCAATTTTAAATAATTTAAAAAGAAATCATATTATTATATATTAAGTAAACTGTTGATCTGATAAAGAAACAATCTTTATGTAAAATATTCTTTTTTTTTAATTTCTACACTTTATTGAAAGAAAATAATAACACAAA
This sequence comes from Camponotus fellah, assembly GCA_030586385.1. NCBI lineage: Eukaryota > Metazoa > Arthropoda > Insecta > Hymenoptera > Formicidae > Camponotus > Camponotus fellah. The sequence goes on along the minus strand of JAPIVC010000157.1, from coordinate 93,669 downwards.
TTTAATTTAATTAAATTAATAGGACACATTTAATTTATAAATTTAATTATAATTTATATTAATAAACTTTTAAGTCAATTTTAAATAATTTAAAAAGAAATCATATTATTATATATTAAGTAAACTATTGATCTGATAAAGAAACAATCTTCGTGTAAAAAATTCTTTTTTTTTTAATTTCCTGAGTCACAATAAAATTCCCTGATTTCTCTAGGTACAAAAAATGAATTCCCTAAGAATCCCCAGTTTTCTGTTTTTCCAGGAAATACAATACATCCTGAATAAACACGCGAAAAAGATTACAATTCAAAAATAATAGAATGGCAAACAATATATTGTATAATGAAGTTGTTTAATTAAATATTAAAAAAAATGGAAATCGTGATAAATCGGATAATAATAAATTATTAATTAAAATATTTCCTCATAATTTTCTCATAAATGCCGATTGTAATCAGTACACGCGACGATATAAAAAGCACATACACACCCAAACACACGCATAGAGTTTCGGTTTGTGCGAGAACGCGTCCACATGACGTCCATGTAATTCCACATTTCTGAGCTTGTACATTCGAGGAGAGATCCCGTGTCGTTTTGTTTGTTGGCGCCTGTCACGCGATAGTATCCATCAGTTCTATCCATCAGTTTGTTGTAACGCTAGTTACAACAAATATGTATGGTAACAGCATCAAATGAATCTATATATGCGAATTTTTGCTGCCTTTATATACTTGCGCGACATTTATATACTCGAAATTAAAGCCGGAGTTTAATTGTAAGAACCGAAATTATCGAGCATAATAGATTGTTGAAGTTACTAACAGTAGTACTACTACTACTGTAAGGATGCCATTATTCGCGATGTAAATGAATATTGAAATAAAATTAATTGACTTAATACTCATTATAATTAATTTAATAAAATTAATTATAATGACTGCTATTATGTACATAAATTAAAATAAAATGAATGTAAAAATGTAACTTAAGTCAAAATTTTAAAAAACAAAAATTGAATGTAAAAATGTAATTTAAATCAAAATTTAATAAAAAAATAATCATAAAAATTAAAAAATCAAAATTAAAAAATAAACATAAAAGCTTGATGAAAATAAATTTCCGTAAAATAAAAATTAAAAAGTAAATTAAATGAAGTTAGAGAGAAATTAAAAAAAAAAATAGTAAAATAAGATAAAAATTTATTAAAATAAAATATACTCACAATCCTCCCACTTAAATTTTTTACTTTTAGAAAAATATTTTTATCTCAAGAAAATAAATTTCGGTAAAATAAAAATTAAAAGGTAAATTAAATGAAGTTAGAGAGAAATTAAAATTGAAAAAAAAAAATAGTAAAATAAGATAAAAATTTATTAAAATAAAATATACTCACAATCCTCCCACTTAAATTTTTACTTTTAGAAAAATATTTTTATCTCAAGAAAATAAATTTCGGTAAAATAAAAATTAAAAAGTAAATTAAATGAAGTTAGAGAGAAATTAAAATTGAAAAAAAAAATAGTAAAATAAGATAAAAATTTATTAAAATAAAATATACTCACAATCCTCCCACTTAAATTTTTTACTTTTAGGAAAATATTTTTATCTCAAGATGAAAATAAATTTCGGTAAAATAAAAATTAAAAGGTAAATTAAATGAAGTTAAAGAGAAATTAAAATTGAAAAAAATAGTAAAATAAGATAAAAATTTATTAAAATAAAATATTATATTTACAATCCTCCCACTTAAATTTTGTACTTTTAGGAAAATATTTTATCTCAAGATGAAAATAAATTTCGGTAAAATAAAAATTAAAAGGTAAATTAAATGAAGTTAAAGAGAAATTAAAATTGAAAAAAATAGTAAGATAAGATAAAAATTTATTAAAATAAAATATTATATTTACAATCCTCCCACTTAAATTTTGTACTTTTAGGAAAATATTTTATCTCAAGATGAAAATAAATTTCGGTAAAATAAAAATTAAAAGATAAATTAAATGAAGTTAAAGAGAAATTAAAATTGAAAAAAAAAATAGTAAGATAAGATAAAAATTTATTAAAATAAAATATTATTATACTCACAATCCTCCCACTTAAATTTTATACTTTTAGAAAAATATTTTTATCTCAATACCTCGTACAGATTGTTGTATTTTTGTCTGTATTAACTACATTAAGATTGACAAATCTTAATGTAAATATAATATTTCACACTTCGTGATATTTTTCTGAAGAAATTGTCTCTTTAATAATTGTTTAGTTTTATAAAGTTTTTTATAATTTTAAAAAATATATTGCTATATTATAATTATTTCTTATAAAAGAATTTTTATAAAAGACTTTCTTTCATTTTAGAAAAATGTTTTCGAGTACTTTTCATTAATTTATTCGAAATGATCGATGAAAGCGTTAATAGCTTTTGTTCTCAAGTTGGTTTTTATATTTCTGGATCTCTACTCTTTTCCTGGAAAAAAATGGAAAATCTAGATTTCTCAGAAATTTTTTTACCTAGGAAAAACATTCTTATAGAATTTTACTGAGATTCGTGATATTTTTCTGAAAAAATTGTCATTTAATGATTGTTTAGTCTTATAAAGTTTTTTATCATTTTAAAAAATATATTGCTATATTATAATTTTTCTTATAAAAGATTTCTTATAAAAGAATCTAAATTTCTCAGAAATTTTTTTATCTAGGAAAAATATTTGTTTATAGAATTTTTTGGGATTGGTATAATATTTGTTTATAGAATTTTATTGGGATTGGTATGATATTTTTTCTGAAAAAATTGTCTCTTTAATAATTGTTTAGTCTTACACAGTTTTTTATAATTTCAAAAAATATGTTGCTATTATAATTTTTTCTTATAAAAGATATTTTATAAAAGACTTTCTTTCAAATATTTTCGAGTACTTTTTCATTAATTTATTCAAAATGATCGATGAAAGCGTTAATAGTTTTTGTTCTCAAATTCGTTTTTATATTTCTGGATCTCTACTCTCTTCCTGGAAAAAAATAAAAATCTAGATTTCTCAGAAATTTTTTTACGTAGGAAAAATTTTCTTATATAATTTTATTTTTATTCGTGATATTTTTCTGAAAAAATTGTCATTTAATAATTGTTTAGTCTTATAAAGTTTTTTATAATTTTAAAAAATATATTGCTATATTATAATTTTTCTTATAAAAGATTTCTTATAAAAGAATCTAGATTTTCTCAAAAATTTTTTTATCTAGGAAAAATATTTGTTTATAGAATTTTATTGGGATTGGTGATATTTTTCTGAAAAAATTGTCTCTTTAATAATTGTTTAGTCTTACACAGTTTTTTATAATTTCAAAAAATATGTTGCTATTATAATTTTTCTTATAAAAGATTTCTTATAAAAGAATCTAAATTTCTCAGAAATTTTTTTATCTAGGAAAAATATTTGTTTATAGAATTTTATTGGGATTGGTGATATTTTTTCTGAAAAAAATTGTCTCTTTAATAATTGTTTAGTCTTACACAGTTTTTTATAATTTCAAAAATATGTTGCTATTATAATTTTTCTTATAAAAGATATTTTATAAAAGACTTTCTTTCAAATATTTTCGAGTACTTTTTCATTAATTTATTCGAAATGATCAATGAAAGCGTTAATAGCTTTTGTTCTCAAATTGGTTTTTATATTTCTGGATCTCTACTCTCTTCCTGGAAAAAAATAAAAATCTAGATTTCTCAGAAATTTTTTTACCTAGGAAAAACATTCTTATAGAATTTTACTGAGATTCGTGATATTTTTCTGAAAAAATTGTCTCTTTAATAATTGTTTAGTTTTATAAAGTTTTTTATCATTTTAAAAAATATATTGCTATATTATAATTTTTCTTATAAAAGATTTCTTATAAAAGAATCTAGATTTCTCAAAAATTTTTTTATCTAGGAAAAATATTTGTTTATAGAATTTTATTGGGATTGGTGATATTTTTCTGAAAAAATTGTCTCTTTAATAATTGTTTAGTCTTACACAGTTTTTTATAATTCAAAAAATATGTTGCTATTATAATTTTTTCTTATAAAAGATATTTTATAAAAAACTTTCTTTCATTTTAGAAAAATGTTTTCGAGTACTTTTTAATTAATTTATTCGAAATGATCGATGAAAGCGTTAATAGCTTTTGTTCTCAAGTTGGTTTTTATATTTCTGGATCTCTACTCTTTTCCTGGAAAAAAATGGAAAATCTAGATTTCTCAGAAATTTTTTTACCTAGGAAAAACATTCTTATAGAATTTTACTGAGATTCGTGATATTTTTCTGAAAAAATTGTCTCTTTAATAATTGTTTAGTTTTATAAAGTTTTTTATCATTTTAAAAAATATATTGCTATATTATAATTTTTCTTATAAAAGATTTCTCATAAAAGAATCTAGATTTCTCAAAAATTTTTTTATCTAGGAAAAATATTTGTTTATAGAATTTTATTGGGATTGGTGATATTTTTCTGAAAAAATTGTCTCTTTAATAATTGTTTAGTCTTACACAGTTTTTTATAATTTCAAAAAATATGTTGCTATTATAATTTTTTCTTATAAAAGATATTTTATAAAAGATTTTCTTTCATTTTAGAAAAATGTTTTCGAGTACTTTTTAATTAATTTATTCGAAATGATCGATGAAAGCGTTAATAGCTTTTGTTCTCAAGTTGGTTTTTATATTTCTGGATCTCTACTCTTTTCCTGGAAAAAAATGGAAAATCTAGATTTCTCAGAAATTTTTTTACCTAGGAAAAACATTCTTATAGAATTTTACTGAGATTCGTGATATTTTTCTGAAAAAATTGTCTCTTTAATAATTGTTTAGTTTTATAAAGTTTTTTATAATTTTAAAAAATATATTGCTATATTATAATTATTTCTTATAAAAGAATTTTTATAAAAGACTTTCTTTCATTTTAGAAAAATGAAAAGGCGGCATCGGAGCCCTCGTGCAACCGACATAATCGAAGATCACCGCGGGACAAATGGATGCTGCGATGCGTGATGCATGCGTCGCGATACTTTGCGGTCTCTTGAGAAATTACGTGTCGTGTGCACGTGAGTATCGCGAAATGGTCAACGCAGTGAAAACGATAAATCAGTGCTTGCCGAGATTGCTAGAAAACGTGTTTGGCAAGAAGCCGAGAAAAATGTGACCTCTTGCCGTCACTTTATGACGTAAATTCGCTTATTACGAATATGTACACATATCTGTGAATACAAATTGTCTCTCTAATCAAATCCTGTAAAAATTTTTTTCTCTCATCTTTCAAGTATTTTTGTTTAAAATTTTCGAGTGAAATTAGAGAACTTTTAAATGCAAGGTTTTAAATTAAATTTCTTTATTGCATGCATCTTTTAATGTTTTCTACTCATGCAATCAAGAAAAATAAATATAAAGTTTAAATTCCAAATATTAAATTTGGAAAAGTACTCGAAAACATTTTTCTAAAATGAAAGAAAGTCTTTTAGAAAAATTCTTTTTTAAGAAAAATTATAAATAGCAACATATTTTTGAAATTATAAAAAACTGTGTAAGACTAAACAATTATTAAAGAGACAATTTTTTCAGAAAAATATCATCAATCCCAATAAAGTCTATAAACAAATATTTTCCTAAATAAAAAATTTTCTGAGAAATCTAGATTTTTTATAAGAAATCTTTTATAAGAAAAAATTATAATATAGCAATATATTTTTTAAAATTATAAAAAGCTTTATAAAACTAAATAATTATTAAATGACAATTTTTTCAGAAAAATATCACGAATCTAAAATCCTAGGTAAAAATTCTGAAACAGATTCCATTTTTTTCCAGGAAGAGAGACCGAAAAACCGGAAAATTATAAGAAATAATAAGAATTTTTTTAAAATTATAAAAACTTTATAAAACTAACATTATTAAAGGACTTTTTCAGAAATATCACCCAAAATTCTATAAGAATGTTTTTTCTACGTAAAAAAATTTCTGAGAAATCTAGATTTTCCATTTTTTTCAGGAATAAAATAGAGATCCAGAAATATAAAAACTAACTTGAGAACAAAAGCCATTAACGCTTTCATCGATCATTTCAAATAAATTAATGATGGAAACTACGGAGGACGTTATTAATAATGTAGAACAAAGTTAAACTAGAAGGAATATATGTATACGCGACCATCAAGCTGTGGATAAACTCCATTATTATTTCACATCTAATTATGATTAGCTTGTAACGTAAATCAACATTAAACGGCTCGTTACTTTTCCTCCATGCGAGTGAGCCATTACAATAATTACCAGGCGCGAATTAATACGCCACGAAAAGCGAGGCGGCTTTGACAGTTCGCGTGCTACACTGTAAAAAAAGTATGTAAAATTACACATATAATAAGTGTAACAATTATGCTATTTATAACGGAAATATATAAATTCATGTACTTTTACAAAAATTAATTTTTTTACTTTTCATTGTATAAATATCTGTTTATATTTGATGAGAAATTGTAAGGTTAAAAGTGTAATTTTTGGATTTTATGTAAATGTATAATTTTTTTGTAACATTTATATAAAATTTAAAAATTACACTTAATAAACGAATATTTACACAATAAAGAGTAAAATAACTAATTTTTGTAATGGTGTGTAATGGTAAAGTATATGAATTTATATATTTTCGTTATAAATATAATTATAAATATATAATTATATAATTATATATTTAATAATTATAAATATATAATTATATAATTATAAATATATAATTATATAATTATATAATTATAAATATATAATTATAATATATATTTTCGTTATAAATATAATAATAGCATAATTGTTACACTAATTATGTATGTAATTTTAAATTAAATTTAATATGTGAAATTGTATAAATACATATACAAAATGTATTATTACATAAACATTTCTAGAAATCTATTTCTAACATGTATATTTATTAGTACAAGATGCTTTAAGATATTAATTTTATCTATGAAATGTAAATTTTAACTAATGTATGTAAATATACACTTTTAATAATTGGTCTCAATATTACCCACTATAATAGTTGTAAATTTACACAAAAATTTTTTACAGTGTACGACAAATTTGCGCGAAACCGCGGAAAAAATATGCCATCGCGAAAAATTGCGGCGATGCATCCCAGATTATTGGTGTCGAATTTCGGTTTATCGCGCAAATTTGCGCCGTCCATACAGATGGGAAAAATGAAAAATAGCAACGAATCATTCCGGTAGAATCGAAATGTAAACGCAAAAGTGGCTGGCGATGCCGCAAAAAAAAAAAGAGCGGAATAAATATTGCCTATTCACGTATTCTCATCGTCGTATGAACGTACATACGATGGTATCTATCGCATATTTATGCACGGAATGTATGCAGCTCGTCGACGACGAGCTTTCTGATCGATGCGAGTTCTATGGCCGACGATGCATATGGCAGATGACATGATACAGTCCCGAGGAAACGTGACGCGTCAATACTCGAGACGATTGGAGAGGCAGCAAAGGTGTGCATTAAATGTCATCTCTTTATTCTTTAGGGGAATAGAGTTGATAATTTTTTTAATTCTTTTATTTCCGAGTATCAATGTTAATTTATCGCGTCTCGAATATTGAATTTTTGATATCGTGTAGGGTTGCACAAGACAAGACAATATTCGTAAAAATATTGTATTGATATTGAAAATTTGGAAAAATTTAAATCTTGTCTTGAGTGAATATTAGTGGCAAAAATCTCGTCTTGTATATTGTCTTGTCTTGATTTTATTAACAATTTTTTATCTAATATTAAAAAATTATTTCAATAATATTTAACAATTTTTGTAATATAATTTGAAATAATTATTACTATTGTATTATACTTTAATTATAATTATTACTATGTAATCGATAGAAATGCCGTCTATTTACATAAAAAACATTTACTGTTTCATGGAAAATGAAATTAATAACTATTTACAGGCTCCAAGGGAATGTGCAAATATAAATATTTTGGAGTGATAAAAAAATCAGGTTCATATTTATCCCACATTGTCAAAAATGACTCGAGACATTTTAAATTCAACTGCCTCGTCCTTGCCAGTAGAAAGACTTTTCTCAATAGAATCTCCGACTATGTCAAAAAATAGAACCAAATTACAAAGTAAATCTTTAAAAACACTAATGTGCATCAATTCCTGAAATGCTCTTTAATGTCAAAAATTTGCGAGTTTGATTTCTAATTTATAAAAATGTTATATCGTATTAATATTAAATGTTTTTAAATTTATCAATATAAATGTTTTTATTGAATAAAATTTTTTCAAATTCGTATATAGTGATTTTTTTCATTTACAAATATAAATATTTTAGTTTCTTTGAGAACTAATAATCTTGACAAGACTAATAATCTTGACAGTCTTAGTCTTGGTATTGTTTTATAACTAATTAAAAATCTTGTTTTGATCTTGTCTTGAAATTCAAGACAAGACAAGACAATATCAAGATTAATTTTGGTATCTCGTGCAATCCTACTATTTACATAAAAAAACATTTACTGTTTCATGGAAAACAGAAATTAATAACTATTTACAGGCTCCAAGGGAATGTGCAGATATAAATATTTTGGAGTAGTAAAAAAATCAGGTTCATATTTATCCCACATTGTCAAAAATGCCTCGAGACATTTTAAGTTCAACTGCCTCGTCCGTGCCAGTAGAAAGACTTTTCTCAATAGAAACTCTGACTATGTCAAAAAATAGAACCAGATTACAAAGTAAATCTTTAAAAGCACTAATGTGCATCAATTCCTGGGTGAAATGCTCTTTAATGTCTAAAATTTGCGAGTTTGAGTTCTAATTTATAAAAATGTTATATCGTATTAATATTAAATGTTTTTAAATTTATCAATATAAATGTTTTTATTGAATAAAATTTTTTCAAATTCGTATATAGTGATTTTTTTCATTTACAAATATAAATATTTTAGTTTCTTTGAGAACTAATAATCTTGACAAGACTAATAATCTTGACAGTCTCAGTCTTGGTATTGTCTTGATAATTAATTAAAAATCTTGTTTTGATCTTGTCTTGAAATTCAAGACAAAACAAGACAATATCAAGACTAATCTTGGTATCTCGTGCAACCCTACTATTTACATAAAAAAACATTTACTGTTTCATGGAAAACGGAAATTAATAACTATTTACAGGCTCCAAGGGAATGTGCAGATATAAATATTTTGGAGTGGTAAAAAAATTTGCGAGTTTGATTTCTAATTTATAAAAATGTTATACTGTATTAATATTAAATGTTTTTAAATTTATCAATATAAATGTTTTTATTGAATAAATTGTTTTCAAATTCGTATATAGTGATTTTTTTCATTTACAAATATAAATATTTTAGTTTCTTTGAGAACCAATAATCTTGACAAGACTAATAATCTTGACAGTCTTAGTCTTGGTATTGTTTTTATAACTAATTAAAAATCTTATTTTGATCTTGTCTTGAAATTCAAGAAAATATCAAGACTAATCTTGGTATCTCATGCAGTCCTAATATCACGGTTTTGTGGGGAGTTTGTTTAAAGGGGGTTTGCCTAAAGGTCAGCTGATCGGAACATTAAACGCCTCCTTTAATTTCCGAAATGCAAAGCACGATTATGCGTCACGGATTCCTCGCGTTTTCTCTCATGTATGTGTTTGTGCAACAGCCCGTACCATTACGAGAGCATAAATCCTACGAGCCGATATCGATGTCGACAAAGAGATGGCCGATGAGAGGGTAAAACTACTCGGAAAGGAAGAAGGAAATATTTGCAAATACAGTTTCCTTGTATCCTTTGGAAAAATGCTTCGAAATAAATTTGTTTCAGCTAGGTTACTACTTCTTGCTATATTTCAAGCTAATCCGTATTTATGAACGAATATATTTTATGCGCGATGCCACATTTTCAGACACACGAAATGTTAAAATATCATCATGATATACGAGATATTAAAATTGTTATTGATTTATATAATACGCAAAATATATGAATAGTCTGTGTGGAAAATATCTAGCTATTAAATAACTGTTAATTTCCGAAATCGATGCACTAATATTCCTTGGAAATCAACATCTGTAAGTTTAAACTTTAAAGGTTTTAAACAAATATTGGATTATCAATATTATTTGTAAGATATTTAAATTATTCAAAAATTATTCAAAAACATTAATATTGTTTATAAGATGTGTAAATTATTATAATTAACGCCATATTATATATTATTTCGAAATCAATTTCCGAATCAATATCAAATATTTTGATTGAAATCATCGGTCATCCTAATTATATATAATTCAATCGATGCACTTGCAACATTATTAAAATTCTTATTGATTTATATACATTGATTTATCTACATAAAACACATAAATAATCTTTATAATTATTTTGTGAAAAATACCTTGCGATAAAATAATTGTTAATTTCCGGAAAAAAAGGTTTATATATCGATGATATAATCGATGCATTAATTCCTTGCGAATCAATATCCGTAGATTTAGCGTAAATAAATGTTGGATTATCAAAAATGTCAATATTATTTGTAACAAAATATACGCAAATTATTCATAATTAATATATTATATTGTATGTTATTTCGCAATCAATTTCCGAATATCTCGATTGAAATCATCGGCACGGTCATCATAGATAGCTCGATCAATGTATTTACAAGATTATTAAAATTCCTATTAATTTATATAATACACAAAACATAAATAATCTTTATAAATATTTTGTGAAAAATACCTTGCGATAAAATGATTGTTAATTTCCGGAAAAAAAGGTTTTATATATCGATGATATAATCGATGCATTAATTCCTTGCGAATCAATATCCGTAGATTTAGCGTAAACAAATATTGGATTATCAAAAATGTCAATATTATTTGTAACAAGATATACGCAAATTATTCATAATTAATATATCATATTGTATGTTATTTCGCAATCAATTTCCGAATATCTCGATTGAAATCATCGACATGGTCATCATAGATAGCTCGATCAATGTATTTACGAGATTATTAAAATTCCTATTAATTTATATAATACATAAAACACATAAATAATCTTTATAATTATTTTGTGAAAAATACCTTGCGATAAAATGATTGTTAATTTCCGGAAAAAATGATTTATATATCGATGATATAATCGATGCATTAATTCCTTGCGAATCAATATCCGTAGATTTAGCGTAAATAAATGTTGGATTATCAAAAATGTCAATATTATTTGTAACAAAATATACGCAAATTATTCATAATTAATATATCATATTGTATGTTATTTCGCAATCAATTTCCGAATATCTCGATTGAAATCATCGACATGGTCATAGATAGCTCGATCAATGTATTTACAAGATTATTAAAATTCCTATTAATTTATACAATATATAAGACACATAAATAATTAATGTAATTACGTTTAAAAAAATATCTCGCGATAAAATAAATTATTTTCCGAGAGAAAAAGTTGATGTATTATATAATCGATGCTCTAATTTCGTGAATTAACATCTGTAGATGTAAATGTAAACAAATATTTGATTAATCAAAAATGTCAATATTATTTGTAACAAGATATACGCAAATTATTCATAATTAATATATCATACTGTATGTTATTTCGCAATCAATTTGCGAATATCTCGATTGAAATCATCGGCACGATCATCATAGATAGCTCGATCAATGTATTTACAGGATTATTAAAATTCCTATTAATTTATACAATATATAAGACACATAAATAATTAATGTAATTACGTTTAAAAAATATCTCGCGATAAAATAAATATTATTTTCCGAGAGAAAAAGTTGTTCTACATATAATGCTCTAATTCCGTGAATCAACATCTGTAGATGTAAATGTAAACAAATATTTGATTGACCAAAAATGTCAATATTATTTGGAACAAGATATACGCAAATTATTTATAATTATGCCATGTTATATCGAAATCAATTTCTGAATATCTCGATTGGAATCATCGACACTGATCCATCATAACTCATTGACACACTTGCAGGATTATTAAAATCCTCATTAATTTATATAATACAACATAAAACACATAGCTTCTGTAATTAAGTGCGAAAAATATCTCGCGATAAAATCTGTTAATTTTCGAAAAAAAAAAAAAAAATGGAAGTATAATCGATGCGTTAATTCCATGCGAATCAATAGTAGACTTAACGTAAACAAATATTGGATTATCAAAAATATTATTTGTATAATATTATTATGTAAATAATATTATATTATTATAATATTAATAAATATTATTTTATATTATTATGTAAATAATATAATATTATTTACATAATAATATTATATATAATATTATAATAATATATATTATAATAATATTATATATAATATTATTATGTAAATAATATAATATTATATAATATATAATAAATAATATTATATAAAATATATAAATATATAATATTATGTAACAATTATATAATATTATTATAAAATATTATTTGTATAATATTATTATTTTGTAAAATATTATTCGTATAATATTATTATTTGTACAATAATATTTGTAATAAAATATATGCAAATTAATGATCATTATATTGTTATTTCGAAATTAATTCCCGAGATAAAATCTCGATTAAAATCCTCGACACAACCGATCATTATAGACAGATGATCGACGAGCTTACAGGATTAGTGGCAAGTACAGTGGGAAAAACTCACGTTCTCTTCGACGGTCTTCTTGATCTTCACACTGGCCTCCACCACGGTCTTCCCGGCCTTGTTCACGGCGCTGTACAAGAATCCACCGAGACTCTTCGCACCCGCCAGTGCCTTTGTGGAAACTAGTGGCAGACAAGAGACGAAAATCAGAATTGATGCAATGTAAAATCCTGCACTGTAAAAAATTTTTGTGTAAATTTACAACTATTGTAGTAGGTAATATTGAGACTAAAAAATTTTTGTGTAAATTACAACTATTATTAGTAGGTAATATTGAGACTAAAAAATTTTTGTGTAAATTTACAACTATCATAGTAGGTAATATTGAGACTAAAAAATTTTTGTGTAAATTTACAACTATTATAGTAGGTAATATTGAGATTAAAAACTTTTGTGTAAATTTACAACTATTATTAGTAGGTAATATTGAGACTAAAAATTTTTTGTGTAAATTTACAACTATCATAGCAGGTAATATTGAGACTAAAAAATTTTTGTGTAAATTTACAACTATTATAGTAGGTAATATTGAGACTAAAAATTTTTTGTGTAAATTTACAACTATTATTAGTAGGTAATATTGAGACTAAAAACTTTTTGTGTAAATTTACAACTATTATAGTAGGTAATATTGAGACTAAAAATTTTTTGTGTAAATTTACAACTATTATTAGTAGGTAATATTGAGACTAAAAAATTTTTGTGTAAATTTACAACTATCATAGTAGATAATATTGAGACTAAAAAATTTTTGTGTAAATTTACAACTATCATAGTAGATAATATTGAGACTAAAAAATTTTTGTGTAAATTTACAACTATTATAGTAGGTAATATTGAGACTAAAAAATTTTTGTGTAAATTTACAACTATCATAGTAGGTAATATTGAGACTAAAAAATGTTTGTGTAAATTTACAACTATTATAGTAAGTAATATTGAGACTAAAAATTTTTTGTGTAAATTTACAACTATTATAGTAGGTAATATTGAGACTAAAAATTTTTTGTGTAAATTTACAACTATTATTAGTAGATAATATTGAGACTAAAAAATTTTTGTGTAAATTTACAACTATCATAGTAGGTAATATTGTGACTAAAAAATTTTTGTGTAAATTTACAACTATTATAGTAGGTAATATTGAGACTAAAAAATTTTTGTGTAAATTTACAACTATTAGTAAGTAATATTGAGACTAAAAAATTTTTGTGTAAATTTACAACTATTATAATAGGTAATATTGAGACTAAAAAATTTTTGTGTAAATTTACAATTATTATAGTAGGTAATATTGAGACTAAAGAATTTTTCTGTAAATTTACGACTATTATAGTAGATAATATTGAGACCAACTATTAAAGTTGTATATTTACATACATTAGTAAATTTACATTTTTACATAGATAAAATTTTACATTTCATAGATAGAATAAATCTTAAATCGTAAGTAAGCATCTTGTACTAGTAAATTTACATGTTAGAAGTAGATTTCTAGGAATGTTTATGTAATAATACATTTTGTATATGTATTTATACAATTACACATATTAAATTTAATTTAAAATTACATACATAATTAGTGTAATAATTACGCTATTTATAACGAAAATATATAAATTCGTGTACTTTTACAAAAATTAGTTATTTTACTCTTTATTGTGTAAATATTCGTTTATCAAGTGTAATTTTTAAATTTTATAGAAATGTTACAAAAAATTGTATATTTACATAAAATCCAAAAATTACACTTTTAACCTTGTAATTTCTTCATCAAATATAAATTGTTACACTGATTATATGTGTAATTTTACATATTTCTTTTACAGTGTGTACGAGAAAGCTGTCCTCTTCCACCATTAACTCGGGGAACATTGCTGAAGCAAGAAAATGTGCGGAGTGTCTACTCAAAGAATTTCCTGATATTCTACATATTTTTATTCTAAATTCCAGATACACGAAAAATATCTTAAATTTTTTGCTGCAATTTTCTAAAACATTTTTTATTGCATTTTACTAATGCTTTTTATTATTATTTTATTTTGTTATTTTGTACTAATGCTTTTTATTCATGCAAAGGAAAATACACACGTAGAATTACTAGATTTGCAAATGTACTGAAAAAAAAGAGCAACTTAAGTAGCTTTCGTAGATAAACATTTCATTTGCATATCATTTTCATTTTTTTTTAAATTAAATTTTATAACATTTATTATAATATAAAAGTAAAATTATATGTCAAAGAGATAAAAGAGATAATTTAATTTTTTGTTTAATTCCCTGAGTTCTAATAAAATTTTTCTGATTTTTCTAGTTATAAAAAATCTCTGAAAAGAAATTTTCAGGAAGTAGACACTCTGGTATAGCAATCTCTTAAAAATAAGCGAAATAAAGCATAAAATTTGATCGTTTTCCTTTGCATTTTCTACAAAGAAAAGAATCATACACAGAAAGATACACCAAATATATATCCAAAATTTTTGCAAATTCTGGATTTTCAATTTTGTCAAAATTTTCGATTTCAAAAAATTCAAGATGACGGATTCAATATGAATTTAAATTTAATTACAAATTTTAAAATTATAAATTTTGCTTTAAATTCGAATTCTGTGATCCAAAAAATCCTTAGAGAAAATTTTGAAAAAATACAATTGTTAATTTGGATTTAATACAGAAAATATTTTTTATATAGAATTGATAACAAAAATATGACGGGAAATTTTTTAAAAATTCTGAAAAATACTTTAAAGTGTACTAAGTTCGTAAAAAAATTTCCCTTTTGATTTTTATAATAGATTAGTGAAAAATGCATTTCTCCATGAAAAAGTACCAAGTTTGACTATTTGTTTTAAACATGGTATTTTTTCATATATTTTTTTACATTTATTGATGCTCTAGGGACTTCGTAGAAACAAAAAATCCAGTGTTTGTTGAGAAAAATAATGGAAAAAAATAAAAAAACTTCGAAAAAAAAATAGATCGCCGATCCATCTTTTTTTCGAAGTTGACACAAAGGATTAAAAATCATTGATTCATGCCAATTTTAACATGATTGCGCTAGTTTTTTTTCATTTTTTTGAGAAATTCGAAAACAAAAATTGATATTAATAATACAGAAAAATTCGAATAAAAATTCTATCATTGCGTTCAAACGAAAAATCATGAATGAACAGTGTCGTCGGCTTGTTCCAACCCAGATACGTCAGATAGATCCCTCACGAGACTCTTTCGCCGAGAATTCTGACTTTGCCATTTATCAGGGACAGCGCGTATATCGTTTCTCTGAGGCAAGACGTCGAGATGCCTGATGTTAAATGTAATACAAACTACCCCGCTGCATACAATTTTCGCACATATTGTTCACGCCAGGAGTTCCCAATGTAAAATTGTGACAATGAAGAGACGACAGAAGTTTGATTCGCGAGATTCGTCCAGTTGTCAACGCAAGTTGTAGCACACATAATTTATTATTATTAATTTACTATTAAGCTAAAATTACATAAAAATGTAATGTCTATTTTCCACATTTTTATCAGCGATTTTAAAAAACAAATAGGAATAAAATGAACACCCTGTATATACAAGTGAGGAAAAAGTATGAAAACCTTTAAATTTTTCGAAAATTATGCATTTTAGAAAGAAATGTTTCGGACAAAAGTTATAGGGTTTCAAGTAACGCATTATGTAGGAATATCAGTATGACCTTGAACAGCACCGTTAAGGTCACATAAAAATCAGTTCAAATTTTTTAAATGGAACCCCCTATTTTTTATTACACATTCTCATAGCTTGTTTCAAGAGCTTTCCAAAACACTATATTAAAGTGTTTTTTCATTGAGTACTTTTCGAGTTTCGAGGCTTGAAATCATTTCTTAATTTTTCCTAAACCGTAAAATATTTAATAAACTATTCATTTTTTTATTATCTCACCTTCATACTTTTATGCACAATGTGAAGAATCAATTGATGTAAAGAAAAAACATAGTTTTGAAGAAAAAATATTTTATTGTTTATGATTTATGTAAAATTAAGAAATTATTTCGAGCCTTATAACTCGAAAAGTACTCACTGAAAAAATACTTTATCATAGTGTTTTGGAAAGCTCTTGAAACAAGCTACAAGAATACCCAATAAAAAGTAGGGGATTCCATTTGAAAAATTCAAAGTGATTTTTGTGTGACCTTGACGGTACTATTCAAGATCATACTGATATTGCTACTTAATGCATTACTTGAAACCTTACAACTTTTGTCTGAAACATTTCTTTCTAAAATGCATAGTTTTCGAAAAATTTAGGGGTTTCCTTTTTCCTCACCCTGTATATTTCATCGTTCGAAAAATAAGACAACGCGAAAAAAAAATTATTGCCACCTCTTACACGTCACGTTAAAGAAACAGGTGACGCTTCGACAACCGTGTCTCATAAATAGAATATATTAGCTGTTTCGTTTTATGTCCCGCATGGATGGTAAGTTACAGTGACATTTACACTTTCGATAAAATACAAAGCGATTCGCCTCTTCTTATAGCTCGAACGGAACGTGGAAAAGGTCGGCCGGTCTTGGGCCTCGGTTCATTTAAAACTACCGTCTCGTGGAGTACGTACTTCACCAAGTGTGTACCAACATTTCATCAACGTAATTCCCTCGTAACCTGGGGAACATTTCAAAAGCAATTTCGCGGAAGAGTGTGAACATTTCCGCGTTTCCATTCATTCAATCCACAAAAATCTCACTCGAGTCGTGTACTTCAATTTCCCATGTATTTGTGATCCTTATAAAATTATAAAATAATTTATAAAATTATTTATATAAAATTATTTTATATAAATAATTTTAAAATTATTTATATAAAATTATTTTATATAAAATATTTATATTTATTATATTATATTTATATAAAATTATTTTATATAAATAATTTTAAAATTAAATAATACTATTATATACTACAATTTAATTTTAAATTAAATAATACTTGTAAAATTATTTATATAAAATTATTTTATATAAATAATTTTTTAAGTATTATAAAATTATTATTAAGTAGTAAAAAATTATAATTAAGTATTATTTATATAATAATTATATAAAATAATTTATGTAGTTTAATATTAATAATTTATATAATATTAATAATTTATATAATTTATATAAAAATTGTCGACAGAAAATAGAGATTGTCAATATCGTTGAAGCGACACCTACTCAAGCTTTGTAAAAAAAAATCCCAAAAATTCCCTGATTGAAAGTATTTTTATTTAAAATTTCAAATAAAAGAAAAATTTTTAAGTTTCCCTCGTGCAATTTTCTAAAGTAAGTATTTTCTATTGTATGCAATTTTTTCTAATGCTTTCTACCCACAGAAGGAAAAAAATTCTTAAATTTCAAGTGCAAGATTTGCAAATGTACTGAAAAAAATCAAATAATATTCATAATTTTTTAGCACTATTAAATTTTGTTTTTCACTAAAAATATAGTAAAAAATATGTACTGCCTATTCAAAATTTGTCAAGACATTAAATATATAAACAGAGATAGATATACAGAGTGTCCTATTTTAAAGGACCTACTCAAATATCTCAGAAACACTGCGTTAAATCGAAAAATGTTTCGAACAAAAATTGTGTGGCTTCAAGGGGACCATAAGATGGTGGCAAAAATTTGACCTTGGATAGTCAATTGAAGGTCCCATAAAGATCACCTTCAATTTCTTAAATGGAACCTACTATTTTTCACTGCATATTCTTATAGCTTATCTCGAGAGCTTTCCAAAACACTATAATAAAGTATTTTTTCATCAAGTATCTTTCAAGTTATAAGGCTTGAAATAATTTCTTAATTTTACAGAAATCATAAAATATCTCGTAAAATATTCATTTTTCGATTATTTTGTCTCAATACTAAAATTTCATGAGAATCCCCTGGTTTTTCCAGGAACGAAAGAAATCTTTGAGAAGTCCACGTTTTTCAAATTATTGCAGGAAGCAGATATCCTTTAAAGCCGTTGAATTCTAAGAGGTATTAATGCGCGATATGAAAGCAGAATATTTCCCCGATGCGAACAGGAACAACGAAAGTAATAAAAACAGAGAGATTCTCAGAAAAATGAGTGAGGTCAATCGGGTAAATCGGTTGGTTTGTATGAAAGTCATGAAAACTGAAATATTCAAATATTTAAATTGCGCAGCTTTGAAATGAGAGGCACGTATTTCCCTTGTTTTTATGTACCTCGTAATACCTGCGTTTATACAACAACCGCATCAAAACATTGCGGGTCTTTCGTGTGAAAGGAAAAAAAAATATTTCAATAATTCGCGCGTAATTTCTCACAAAAAGCTTACGAAAGAGCACCCTTAACAATTTATAGAGAAGAGAAGGTGATTTAATCAACAGAATTGAAGCACTTCAATCCTTTACTTCTCTATTTCTATCAAGTAATCGACCATTAAAGAGAACACGATATAAAATACACTGAGGAAAAAATTATCTTGAAATAAAAAAATTTTAGTTAACTCAAGAAAGCTATTTTATTTATTCGATGGGCACTAATCGCGTATTTACTTGTATTCAAAACGTCTGCTTGCTTGAGTTAAGTATTTATTTACATATGTTTAAAAAAATAATTATTTTTAATTAAATATTTTTATTTTAATTTTACAAAATATTTATTAAAATGCATCTTTTATTCCTGATTTTAAATTTTTTAATTTTAAAAAATAATATATTTAATTTAATAATAAATATATTAATGTAATAATTAAATAATAAATATATTAAAATATATAAATATATTAATAAATTATAGTATATATTTTACGAAAATAGTATTTAAATATAAAAAATATATAAATGAAAATAATGTACTTGATATGCATATTTAATTAAAATTAAATGCTCTTGCTTAAATGAAATAAATAATTCCTTGCATTTAAGGCAAAAATTTCAAGAAAACAAATTTATTTGATTTAAAAAAATTTTTCTCTCAGTGTAGCTTAATAATTATTAATTATTAATAATGGTTAATAATTATTAATAATAATTATTGAATATGTAAGTAAGATGCCAACAAGGATAATCGATGTCCTGAGGTCCTGGAACTGGCCGTACAAATAAGTTTATCTCTTGTTGAGAGAGAGAAGCATCCAAGAATCGTTGAACAAACGCCAAGCATCTTGCCATAAACCGATATAATTTATGACTTCACCAAAAATTGCGGAATTTGCCGCAGAAATAGCGGAAACATTAGGCAATTTTCACACCCGAAGTGGAGAATTTTGATGCAGTAGGAGAATAAAGCATAAAATGGATGGGATTATTGAATTTATAGGAAGGAAATACTTATCTAATTTAACAAAAAGAGACACGATTATTTCCTGTAATTTTTTGAATACGATTGTGATTTTCAAAGCACTCCATCACATCAAAATTTTGAGAATTTCGCAGGAAAAGTTGTAAGATATTTTATTGCGATTAAAATTAAGTTATTATTTACATATAATTATTATTATCTTCTGGCTCTCAAAAGAAATTTAGAAAGAATTTAGAAAGATTTGTATGAATGGTTAATAAGATTTCATAGTTAAATATGCGAATTAGATGACTGAAGATGTATCAAATAATTTTCAAATTACTTAAATGTTATTACTTTAATTTTCTATTATTTATTATTTTAATTTTCAATTATTTAAACCTAAGGATTTTTTTAGCTCACTGAATAAGAATCTGCAACGTCAAAGTTGATAAATTTAAAACAACGAAATGAATAGAAAATATCAAAATTAATATCAGGTTGTTTGAAGTTTTGCAAAAACTTACACATATAATTTAAATTTGTTAATTTTATTCATTCAGCATCACAAAGGATTAGAGTTTGAGTCATACATATGCGAGTGGAAATGAGGCAAAACGAGATTAATTAAATTAGATTTTACATTAGACAGAATTATATTGTAGTGAATTTAGTTTGGATGCACTAGTGTACACTGGTGCATATTAAAGACTATTGTTTATAAATTTATAATAATATAATTAAAATAAATTTAAAATAGTATAATTAAAATAATCAAATAATTAATACTATAAATTATTACATATTGTGTTATTCAATATAAATAATAATAATATAATAATAATAATAATAACAATAGATAATGATAATAATAATAATAATAATAATGATAATGATAATGATAATAATAATAATAATAATAATAATAATAATAATAATAATAATAATAATAATAATAATGATAATAATAATAATAATAATAATAATAATGATAATAATAATAATAACTCACAGTAGAATAAATTATTTTATTTATTTTAATTATTTATGTTATTGTAAATTTGTATACGATAGTCTTTAAAGGTACTAATGTCATTCGTTTAAATCTTTCTCTCATTAAAATTGGATTTTATAGATTTAAACTCTTGTAAATTCTTCACAATAAAAAAAAATGTTTCGATTTCAATTTTTTCAATTCTTTATTTTAAATTTTAATGTTTAATTTTAAGGGACTAATGAGTTTAATAATCAAAGATGTTTCGATTTCAATTGTTATTTTTATATGTATTCTTATTTACTATTTTTTTTACTTTATATTTTAATCTTATTTTTATATATAATTGTAAATTTAATTTCAATTTTAATTCTATTGTGTTATTTTATTATATTCAGTCTATTTTTATACTTATTTCTATTTCATTTTATTCTAGATATCATTAGATACTATGTATAAATATTTTACTTTAGACATCTAAGACTTACTTTAAAATTCTGATTTTCATATCCAGACTTGGATTCGAGAAAGTCATTTATAGTAAATAAGGAGGTTAATGTTTATGTACATTTAAGATCATTTATATCTGTATCTATGTTCAATTAAGTTCATTTAAATTCATCGATGCCCATTTATGTTAATGAGACACTACAAAATGCAGACACTACAAAAAATTACAAAACTGGAAACCATTCAAAGGCAGAAGACACAGATTAAGAAATAAGTAAAAAAAAAAATAAATAAATTCAATGTCTTAAAGAATTTTTATGTTAATTATTTTATGTAATTTTTAAATTATAAAATAAATTAAATAAATTAAATAAATTAAATAAATTAAATAAATTAAATAAATTAAATAAATTAAATAAATTAAATAAATTAAATAAATTAAATAAATTAAATAAATTAAATAAATTAAATAAATTAAATAATTGAAAAGTTTAATATACAGGGTGGCCCCGAATGTTCCAGCCAGACTTTGAGGTCTTATGGGAAATTTAATTCTGAACAAAAAATTTCGTATAAACATGAGTCGAAAAATGCTTCCTTAAGAAGTTATCGTTCAAAAACCTCTGATGAAGCAAGAGCAAAAGAAAATGAAACTAAATAAATTTCTTGAAAAAAAACGATAGAAATAAAAAATAAAAATCTTTTTCTTTTATGAAAATAAAATAAAAGTTAGTTAAAAAAAAATTATTTTATTTTCATAAAAGAAAAGATTTTTATTTTTTATTTTTATCGTTTTATTCAAGAAATTTATTTAGTTTCATTTTCAATTTATTTCATTTTCTCTTCACCTTTTGCTCTTCCTTCATCAGAAGTTTTCGAGCGATAACTTCTTAAGGAAGCATTTTTCGACTCATGTTTATCGCAAATTTTTTGTTCAAAATTAAATTTCCTTAAAATCTCAAAGTCTGGCTGGAACATTCGGGGTCACCCTGTACAGATTCTTAATGATTCTAATTCAGACCAAATGATCCAGGCAACCTCGGTATAAAAATTTTTATAATAGATATATAAAAAAAAAATCTCTCATTTTTTTTTAAGTTTCACGAGAATTTTTTTTTTTTTTTTTAAGTCCAGATCTGTCTCGCTGAAAATTCCGTGATTGCATCGATACGCGATATCCTTCGTTCGTTAATGGTCCACCGTGTTTCATTCCCACGTACAATTTCAGAGCGGAAAGCGACGTGAGAATTCGTCGACGTCCGGCGAAAAGTTCCGAAAACTTTTGCTCGACGACGTCTCTCGGCAAAACTTGGCCGGAGAACTTTGCACGTGACAAGAAATCTCGCGCTATATGTCACCCGGTATATGAGCATAGCTCACTTAGGCGATGTCACAAGGGAAGAACAAGAAAGGACGCCGACGTGTGGCCGTTTACTAACTTTGTGGTAAAACTCGCGCGACCGGAACATTTTGATAAGATATCGATAGAAAGCCCATTATTCGTTAACAACTTACACGAAATAATTGTTTAAGTTACTGCCTTTTTTCAGCGATACATTATATTTCTTTCAATGAAAATTAATCAGACAATTATACTCACAATTTAATATTCTCTCAAAGAAAAATTAAGATTGTACCACTTTATTATAGAGTTGCACAAGACCCAAGACAATATTCGTAAAAATATTGTATTGGTATTGAAAATTTTCAAAAATTTAAATCTTGTCTTGATCTTGAATGAATATTGATAGCAAAAATTTCGTCTTGTCTCGATTTTATTAACAATTTTTTAATCTAATATTAAAAAATTATTTAAATAATATTTAACATAATTTTTGTAATATAATTTAAAATAATTATTATTTAATTATTATTTAATTATAACTATATTTAATTATTATAATTATTATTTAATTATAACTATTGTATTATATTTTAATTATTACTATGTAATCGATATAAATGCCGTCTATTTACATAAAAAAA
This sequence comes from Camponotus fellah, assembly GCA_030586385.1. Classification (NCBI taxonomy): domain Eukaryota; kingdom Metazoa; phylum Arthropoda; class Insecta; order Hymenoptera; family Formicidae; genus Camponotus; species Camponotus fellah. Next base: position 70,169 of record JAPIVC010000157.1, on the reverse strand, counting down.
ACATTTACTGTTTCATAGAAAACAGAAATTAATAACTATTTACAGGCTCCAAGAGAATATGCAGATATAAATATTTTGGAGTGGTAAAAAAATCAGGTTCATATTTATCCCACATTGTCAAAAATGCCTCGAGACATTTTAAGTTCAACTGTTTAAGTCGAAAGCGTCATCTTCAAAAAAAATATAGAAGACACAAGTAACCGAAAATTTAAATTTTTTATTCTTTTCTCCCTTTTTGCTCTTTCATAAAATATGAAAAATGTCTCAACAATATCTGTTGTTCGATTTCTGAAATTATTTAATATAAATTATTAATTATTGTAATACTTGTTTTGACATTTTAAAATGCGTTGTACTATTTAATATTATAAATAAAGTTATAAATAAAGTATGTATTTCAGAGATTTTAAGGGGGTACTCTAGAGGCCAAAGTAAGGAAAAAGTTCTTAAAACATGAGTCCAAAAATGCTTTCCCTTCGAGTTATGGTCCCCCCAAAGTTGGTGGAAAATATCGAAAAATATATTGAAAAAATAAAGGTCATCATTAATTATTATTGCTGCTGTCCAAAATTTCAACGTTCTGTGAAAAAGTCTCTGAGAGATTTTTTCCAACTTTAGGGACTATAACTCGGAGGGAAAAGATTTTTAGACCCATTTATAAGAACTTTTTAATCTTACTTTGACTCATAGAATATACTCTTAAAATCTTTGACATAGATTTAGAAACACCCTGTATATGTCAAAAATACAGGTAAATGTATTATTTATTTCTTTTCTCTACAATTATGAAAATAATTATGGAAATATTTATAAATATGTCGGAATCAAATATTAATAACAACTGGAAAAAAAACTGTTATCAAGAATATCAAGAAGTAGTAGTATTGAAAATAAATGGAAGCTATTTTTTGAAAGATCAAAAATTTAATATTTTCGTTATTTGCCATAATTTTTAATTTTTATGATATTAAATTACAAAATATAATTTGATATTCGAATAATATTTGTGTTTTTGTTTTTATTGAAGTAACGACTTCATCGTTTCTATAAATAATTTAATAAATGTTTTTGATTAGTAGTATATCAAAGTTAACTAAAATGATACAAATTAATTTCCTACGCACAAAATAATGGCTTTAAATTTAAAATATTTCGAGATAAAATAAATTTAGAACTTTATTCTTTTTTTTTACAAATAACTATTTTTGATACGATATAACTTGCCTTTTTTCAGCGATACATTATATTCCTTTCAATGAAAATTAATCAGACAATTATACTCACAATTTAATATTCTCCCAAAGAAAAATTAAGACTGTACCATTTCATTATAGGGTTGCACAAGACCTAAGACAAGACAATATTCGTAAAAATATTATATTGGTATTGAAAATTTTCAAAAATTTAAATCTTGTCTTGAATGAATATTGATAGCAAAATCTCTTGTAATGTCTTATCTCGATTTTATTAACAATTTTTTATCTAATATTAAAAAATTATTTAAACAATATTTAACATAATTTTTGTAATATAATTTGAAATAATTGTATTATATTTTAATTATAATTATTACTATGTAATCGATATAAATGCCGTCTATTTACATAAAAAAACATTTACTGTTTCATGGAAAACAGAAATTAATAACTATTTACAGGCTCCAAGGGAATGTGCAGATATAAATATTTTGGAGTGATATAAAAATCAGGTTCATATTTATCCCACATTGTCAAAAATGCCTCGAGACATTTTAAGTTCAACTGCATCGTCCATGCCAGTAGAAAGACTTTTCTCAATAGAAACTCTGACTATGTCAAAAATAGAACCAGATTACAAAGTAAATCTTTAAAAGCACTAATGTGCATCAATTCCTGGGTGAAATGCTCTTTAATGTCTAAAATTTGCGAGTTTGATTTCTAATTTATAAAAATGTTATATTGTATTAATATTAAATGTTTTTAAATTTATCAATATAAATGTTTTTATTGAATAAAATTTTTTTAAATTCGTATATAGTGATTTTTTCATTTACAAATATAAATATTTTAGTTTTTTTGAGAACCAATAATCTTGACAGTCTTAATCTTGGTGTTATTTTGATAACTAATTAAAAATCTTGTCTTGATCTTGCCTTGAAATTCAAGACAAGACAAGACAATATCAAGACTAATCTTGGTATCTCGAGCAACCCTACTATTTATATAAAAAAACATTTACTGTTTCATGGAAAACAGAAATTAATAACTATTTACAGGCTCCAAGGGAATGTGCAGATATAAATATTTTAGAGTGATAAAAAAATCAGGTTCATTTATCCTACATTTTCAAAAATGGCTCGAGACATTTTAAGTTCAACTGCCTCATCTGTGCCAGTAGAAAGACTTTTCTTAATAGAAACTCTGACTATGTCAAAAAATAGAATCAGATTACAAAGTAAATCTTTAAAAACACTAATGTGCATCAATTCCTGGGTGAAATGCTTTTTAATGTCTAAAATGTGCGAGTTTGATTTCTAATTTATAAAAATGTTATATTGTATTAATATTAAATGTTTTTAAATTTATCAATATAAATGTTTTTATTGAATAAAATTTTTTAAAATTCGTATATAGTGATTTTTTTCATTTACAAATATAAATATTTTAGTTTTTTTGAGAACCAATAATCTTGACAAGACTAATAATCTTGACAGTCTTAGTCTTGGTATTGTTTTGACAACTAATTAAAAATCTTGTCTTGATCTTGTCTTGAAATTCAAGACAAGACAATATCAAGATTAATCTTGGTACCTCGAGCAACTCTACGTCATTATGCGGAAATAGAAAATAGTGCAACAAAAATCCGGATAAACGTTAATGCCTTAGCTTAAGAGTATATTTATTCCTGTCCTTCTCTCTTACATAAGAGTGTATCTTGGTCAGGAAGGTCGCATATAGACAACAGTGATGGAATTCCTTTGTGATATTAGTGACACGATCTTTATGTCATAGTTTCTCGTCTCATACGTTCCGAGATGACGTCGATAATTGTGTAATATGTCGGAAGGGTAGTAGTGACTAGCATAAAGGAAGTGTACCATGACCAAAATAATGCTTCTTCGATCCATTAACGGCAATAGATCCATTATACAATACAAATTGCAAGGCCAACAGCTGTCGATAGATATCTCTCACTACTGATAACGATATATGACAATAATGTGTATACATACAGGGTGGTTTAAAAGTCTGGAAACGGTTAATTATCTCCGAAAATAGTGGTCCTGTGGGAAAATGTTTCAGACAAAAGTTGTAGGGTTTTAAGTGACGCATTACACAGTAATATTACTATGACCCTGAAGAGTGTTATTAAGATCACGTCAAGATCATCTTCGATTTCTTAAACGGAACCCCCTATTTTTTATTACATATTCTTGTAGCTTATCTCGAGAGCTTTCCAAAACACTATAATTAAGTTAGTTTTTATTAAGTACTTTCCGAATTATGAGGCTTGAAATCATTTCTTAATTTTACGTAAACCGTAAAATATCTTGTAAAATATTCATTTTTTGATTATCTTACCTTAATACTTTTATGCAAAATAATGAGCGCAATCAATTGGTGTAAAGAAAACACATAATTGTCTCGAAGAAAAAATATGTAATTGTTAATTGCAAATTACATATTTTTTCTTCTCATTATTTTACATATATCTTCCTCTCATTATTTTGTATATAAAAGTATTGAGGTAAGATAATCGAAAATGAATATTTTTCTAGATATTTTATAATTTATGTAAAATTAAGAAATGATTTCAAGTTTCATAACTCGGAAAGTACTCAATAAAAAAATACTTTATTATAGTGTTTTGAAAAGCTCTCGAGGTAAGCTACAAGAATATGTAAATAAAATAGGGGGTTCCATTTAAGAAATTTAAGATGACCCTCACGTGACCTTAACAACACTCTTCAAGGTCATAGTAATATTATTGTGTAATGGGTCACTTAAAATCGTACAACTTTTGTCTGAAACATTTTCCCACAGGACCACTATTTTCGAAGATAATTGACCGTTTCCAGACTTTTAGACCGCCCTGTATAAGGATCACTCGATAAAGTGTACACACGCACACACACGTGCGATGATACCTGTCAAATAAATACAGAGGCACATTAAATTGTCATTGACAAGGTTTGTTGTAACAATATCCGATGAAATTGGATCGTCGATCGCAGCCAAAATGCATTCGTCTGTCGACGAAACGATAATAAAGAGCAACCCATATGGGATTAGAGGGAAATTGACTACCATCAAGAGTCAGTTTTCAAACTGTATAACGTGCCAACTGGAGCTTAAGCCAAGTTTGACCTTGTGACTCTTTTCCACCCGTTATATATTATTATATATTTTCTGAGAGAAAAATGACCTCTAATGTAAATAATTCATTTTTCGTTTTTATATGTTCCTTCTCGCTACAATATTCTGTAATATCCTACTTTACTGATGGGTACGTCGGTTCACTCCATGACCCTCATATCTCATGTTAAAATTGTTTTATAAAACCCATGAAATATAATCAAATATTTTGTGTACATGCGTTGTACAAAGTTAGATCATAAATATATTATTTATTTCTATTTTTAAATCGTTATCTGGTTTATTATACAATGAAATTATATACAGGGTGGCCCCGAACGCTCCAGCCAGACTTTGAGATCTTATAGGAAATTTAAGTTTGAACAAAAAGTTTCCTAGAAACATGGGTCGAAAAATGTTTTCTTAAGAAGGAAACAAAAATTTCCTATAAACATGAGTCAAAAAAGGCTTCCTTAAAAAATTATCGCTCAAAAACCTCTGATGAAGGAAGAGCAAAAGGTGAAAAGAAAATGAAATAAAAAGAAAATGAAACTAAATAAATTTCTTGAAAAAAAAATGATAAAAATAAAAAATAAAAATCTTTTTCTTTTATGAAAATAAAACAAAAGTTAGTTAAAAAAAATTATTTTATTTTCATAAAAGAAAAAGATTTTTATTTTCTATTTTTATCGTTTTTTTCAAGAAATTTATTTAGTTTCATTTTCATTTTATTTTATTTACTTATTTTATTTTCTCTTCACCTTTTGCTCTTCCTTCATCAGAGGTTTTTGAGCGATAATTTTTTAAGGAAGCCTTTTCTGACTCATGTTTATAGGAAATTTTTTGTTCAGAATTAAATTTTCTACAACATCTCAAAGTTTGGAACGTTTGGGGCCACCCTGTATATGCTATTATCATATTTATAAGCTCTATTATTATATTTAAATTGTAACTTTCTTCACATTGTGACCTTTTTTAACTGACATTTACATCAATTTAATATCTATCTCATTGTTTTGTACTAAAAGTTCCTTCCCTGTTTTTTTCAAATAAAATTTTTTCAAATAAAAATAATAAAATAAAATATTTTTCTCTTTTTTTTAATTATTTTGTACTAGAAGTTCTTTCTCTGTTTCTTTCAAATAAAACTTTTTCAAATAAAAATAATAAAATAAAATATTTTTCTCTTTTTTTTAATTGTTATGTACATAAATAGCAATTTTTAAGAAGAGAAAATATATTTAAGAATACGATAAAATTAAGTTTAGTCTGCAATATACCAAATAGAATTCTAGAATATAATAAAAATTTTTTTATGTCTCAAAGTTAATTAAGATATGTCTGTGTTATTTGAAGTTTAAAATTTATAAGTTCAATATATTTATTGTATTATTTTCCATTATCTTGCTGCATTATACTGTATTATTATGCAGTTTATAAATATTCTGTACAATATCGATAAAGTTAAATAATGAGAAAAATATTTGTTGGAAATAATGTTTGTCAAAAAATTAATATAAATAAATATTAAATTAATATTAAATATAAATAATTAATATTTATATAAATAATTAATATTTATATAAATAATTAATATTAAATATAAATAAATATAAAAAATTAATATTAAATATTTTATTTGAAAAAAATAAAAATAATAGCCGTAACTTTCTGGAGAAATTAATTCTCAAAAATGTCTTCTCTTTCCTCCAAAGCGTATTGAAAATAATATAACAAAAATACATTCTCGAGTATTGTTACAATTTCGTGAAGATAGGATTGATTTTATGTCAAACAGAATTTTCTCTTATTCGTTAGCGCTGTATTTCTCTCAATATTTTCGTTTCTTTCGGAACTCGTTTGGCCGATAACGAATTTTCGAATATCTTTGTTCGAGGAGCAATTCTAGAGAAGATCGGAAAAGATACAAAAGGAATCAAATTCCATCGGGATCGACGAAGTGTTTTTGTAACGAATCTGAATGCATCCTCAATATTTCGTACACTGAGGGAAAAAATTATTCTGAAATAAAAAAAATTTAGTTAACTCGAGAAAGCTATTTATTCAGTGGGCACTAATCACGTATTTACATCAATCTAATATCTATCTCATTGCTTTATATTAAAAGTTCTTTCCTTGTTATTTTCAAATAAATTTTTTTCAAATAAAAATAATAAAATAAAATATTTTTCTCTTTTTTTTAATTGTTTTGTACTAGAAGTTCTTTCTCTGTTTTTTTTCAAAACCTTGTATTCAAAACGTCTGTTTGCTTAAGTTAAGTATTTATTTACAATTAAAATATAATTTTTAATTAAATATTTTTTATTTTAATTTTACAAAATATTTATTAAAATGCATTTTTTATTCCCAGAAATTTTCAATTTTTTAATTTTAAAAAATAATATATTTAATTTAATAAATTATATATTTTACGAAAATAGTATTTAAATATAAAAAAATATATAAATGAAAATAATGTATTTAATATAATATGCATATTTAATTAAAATTAATACTTAATACTTTTGCTTAAATGAAATAAACAATTCCTTGCATTTAAAGCGAAAGGTTCAAGAAAACAAATTTATTTGAATTAAAAAAGAATTTAAAATTTATTTGAATTAAAAGAATTTTTAAAAAATTTTTCCTTCAGTGTATCTCGAATGCAGAGAAACAAATAGGAGAACCAATCTTTATTCTTCTCTCTTCGCTCGAAAATAATTTGATAAATCGACGAGGTCGTATTAAAAAAAATTGAAAGGTTCGGTTAGATTTTAAGTTAGATTTTACCTTCATGTTTTATTAAAAATACACTTTATGTCTCTTCGATTTTCATTGATTTTCATTTTGAAGTCATTAACCGAATTCTTGTCAAGGAAGAATTTAAAGAAAGAGAATCATCTGTGAAAAATGAATATAAAATGTGCGAGAAAATATTATGCACGGTATTTTTTCAAACAGGGAACTGGGACAGATTCTCGCATTTCGCGATTTCTTCTCGATTTCTTTCGCCTGAAATCCGAGGAGTCCGAGATTCGTTGGAGGAAATGCATTCGCAAACTTCCTGAGTCGATAACCTTTTCTCCCTTCCACCCTTCCTCTATCTCTTTCTTGATGTTGCTGATGTGACAGATCAAACGAATGTGAAACTTCAATGGTCCGAAAGCGAAGTAATTATGTTCGGGTCAGCCGCATTTCATTAAAGTGATACTACATTAGCTATCACAATCAATGCAATGGCATCGTTAATTAAATTTAAACGGACGTATTTAAGTCTCATTATACATTCATCATTTCTATCAATTCTAATAATATTTATTTTATTAATATAATAAATATTTATAAAATAATATTTATTTTAATTCTAATTAAATTAACTATAATTAATTAATATTTAATTTACTAATTAAGTTACTAAATTTATTTGACTAATTACTATTATTTATTTTACTAATATTTATTTTATTAATTTTACTATTTATTTTACTAATTCTAGTAATATTTATATTTATATAAATTTAATATTTATACAGGGTGGCCCTAAACGTCCCAGCCAGACTTTGAGATCTTATAGGAAATTTAATTCTGAACAAAATTTTCTATAAAAAATTTCCTATAAACATGATCGAAAAATGCTTCCTTAAGAAGTTGTCGCTCAAAAACCTCTGAAGAAGGAAGAGCAAAAGGTGAAAATAAAATGAAATAGAAAGAAAATGAAACTAAATAAATTTCTTTAAAAAAACGATAAAAATAAGAAATAAAAATCTTTTTCTTTTATAAAAATAAAATAAAAGTTAGTTAAAAAAAAATTATTTTATTTTCAGAAAAGAAAAAGATTTCTATTTTTTATTTTTATCGTTTTTTTCAAGAAATTTATTTAGTTTCATTTTCTTTTTATTTCATTTTCTTTTCATCTTTTGCTCTTCCTTCATCAGAGGTTTTTGAGCGATAACTTCTTAAGGAAGCATTTTTCGATCATGTTTATAGGAAATTTTTGTTCAGAATTAAATTTCCTATAAGATCTCAAAGTCTGGCTGGAGCGTTCGGGGCCACTCTGTATAAATATTTTTTATAAATTTTTTATTTTTTATATATTTTTATATATGAATAACATTTTTATACTTTTTTTATATTTTTATTATATTTTTATATATTTTTATTTTATATATTTTTATATATTTTTATATATTTTATTATATTTTTTTATATTTTTATTATATTTTATAATATTTATAATATTTATATATAAACTATTTATTATTAATGTGATTATACATTTCTTAACTTATATTTTTTTCTATTGTATATAAAAATAAACATCACAAAAAATCCTTGAAGATAATTAGTATTGGTAAAACTTTTTTCCTGTTTTATTGTTCGTTTTATGGCTTCCTTTTTTTATAATTTGAGGGTTCGTGCTTCTTTCATGTTATATTTTAATTCAAAAACTTTTCATATATATAAATTATACATTTATATATAGTTTACTGTATATATTTATTTATTAATATGATTATATATGTTTTTAATTTTTATCTTTTTCTATACAAAAATAAACATTACAGAGAATTTTCTAAAGATAATTAATATTGATCAAACTTGCTATTTTTATTTCTTCATTTTATAACTTTCCTTTCTTTATAGTTTGAGAGTACGTGCTTCTTTCATATACAGGGTGTCCCAGACTCACTCAATATTTTAATATGAAAATTTTCGTCTCCAAATGATCTCAAGAATCTACCATTAACGACTGATTCGTTAAATCTGGGACCCCCTGTATATTTTAATTTAATTCCCATCCAAAAAATAAACGTATGAGATGATGATAAAGAATTAAATTTTTATTGCATGTATATGTGTGTTTAAATATCATCCAACTTTCCATTGGCATCATTAATCGAGCCCATTTAATCTATGATAATCTCGATAAGAGGAACGCAAAGACACTTTGAGACCGTCCAAAGCCTTGCATAAATAAAAAAGTAGAGTCTCGATTTTCAATATTAAAAGTAAAATGTGTTGCATCGCTTATGAACTTCGTTAAAACCGATTATCGATGGATTATCGTCTCCGGGGGAGTAGAATTCTCAAGTGGACGACATTAATAGTGAAAGAAATATTTTAGATATCGTATTTTCGAAAATATTTCTCATCCTATCGCTTAATTACACGTTAAATTTGATTGGCACAGTAATGATCGTACGGCAGCTCGATATAATCTTCTCGGAATCGTTTAATGTCTTTCCTGGGACCTCTTAAGATTACGAGCCTTGCTGTAGGAGAAGATCGATGCGAGCTCTAGCCTAGCTTAGTTAAAAAGTCATGAAATTCGTTCGCAAGAAAAAAAAAACTTCCTCGCGACCGAGTGTTCCGTATCATTTAGCGAAATTAAAATTTCCGAATAAGAAATTATTATCGTTAATTATCGTATTAATTATCGTTAATTATAAATAAAATATAATAAATATAATAAATATAATAAATAATAAATATAATAAATATAATAAATCAAATGGTAAATATAAAGTAATCCTGGATGAAATCTTTTCTCATAATTTAATTATCTTTTCTAATAATTTCTAATAATTTTTACAAATATATATTTTAAATGTTACGCACCCTGTATATATATTAGGGTTGCACAAGACCCAACAAGACAAGACAATATTCGTAAAAATGTTGTATTGGTATTGAAAAATTTAAATCTTGTCTTGATCTTGAGTGAATATTGGTAGCAAAAATCTCGACTTGTATTGTCTTGTCTCGATTTTATTAATAATTTTTTATCTAATATTAAAAAATTATTTAAATAATATTTAACATAATTTTTGTAATATAATTTGAAATAATTATTATTATTGTATTATATTTTAATTATAATTATTACTATGTAATCGATATAAATGCCATCTATTTACATAAAAAAACATTTACTGTTTCATGGAAAACAGAAATTAATAACTATTTACAGGCTCCAAGGAAATGTGCAGATATAAATATTTTGGAGTGGTAAAAAAATTAGGTTCATATTTATCCCACATTGTCAAAAATGGCTCGAGACATTTTAAGTTCAACTGCCTCATCTGTGCCAGTAGAAAGACTTTTTTCAATAAAAACTCTGACTATGTCAAAAAAGAACCAGATTAGAAAGTAAATTTTTAAAGACACTAATGTGCAATTCCTGGGTGAAATGCTCTTTAATGTCTAAAATTTGTGAGTTTGATTTCTAATTTATAAAAATGTTATATTGTATTAATATTAAATGTTTTTAAATTTATCAATATAAATGTTTTTATTGAATAAAATTTTTTTAAATTCTTATATAGTGATTTTTTTCATTTACAAATATAAATACTTTAGTTTTTTTGAGAACCAATAATCTTGACAAGACTAATAATCTTGACAGTCTTAGTCTTGGTATTGTCTTGATAACTAATTAAAAATCTTGTCTTGATCTTGTCTTGAAATTCAAGACAAGACAAGACAATATCAAGACTAATCTTAGTATCTCGTGCAACCCTAATATATACATCCCTTTAAAAAAAAAATAAAGAATCGTTTCAAACTATCGATTTTTTGACATTAATCATTTTCTTTAATAACCTATAGCAAAAATAAACAAAAATACTTATATAAAAGGGATTTTACAAGTTTGGAAACAGTATAAAATTTATATAAGTGTAATTTTAACAAACAGTTATGCTGTTTCCAATTCTGCAAAGAATATAAATAGTTATCGAAGGGAACAATCGATGAAAATGGTATACTAAAAAGCCATTTCACTGCACATCTGCAACTGGATCTCAATTTTAAATTCACGATTGTAAAAAAACAAAGGCGATAAGCTTATACACAGTACGCATTCAAATGCTATATAAAGTATCTCGTGTTCGCTTTTCTTGAATCTTACATCTGATATGAATTTTCCTCGCGATTTAACTGATGCGATCTATAACAGAATTTCTTAGAAAGGTATAAAATGAAAACACATTAAAATAAAAATTAAATCGTATAATACGAAAAGTCGAACAATATATTTTAATAAACAAATATTTGTTTTAATTAATATTATAAATTTTTCATTAATATTATAAACAACGATAAAAATTTCATTTCGTAATATTATATTCTTCATACATGTAAAAATGTTCCCCACAAAGTTTTCAAACGATTTACTCGCTCGTTTTGAAATTATTATTAATATTACATTTTTAATTAATATTATAAATATTATAATTTTCTTAAATGTGTGCGATTTTTATTTTCTATAGAATTTTTTGCAAACAACATACAAAATTTGCATTCCATCCACATTGTTTCGTGTCTGAAGTTCCAAAGGAAAACGATGGAAAGGAATTTTGTCACCAGAAAGAAAATCGAAAGAATCGGAACCACCTTTGAAACTGCCTCGCAGAGGAATCAGAAATACTCGCAACAATCAGAACGGAAGGGCGTCAACGAAAAAGGTTTGATGGCGCCCGAAATATTCCTTCGGAGAGACACAAATCGTATATAAAAATCATAGGTCGAGATGCCAGTGTACGTCGAACAGAAATATCTCTTCCACGCGCGCTTTAATAAAAAATGCCTCTCGAGAAAAGTCAAGTGGAGTGTCTTTCCCTCTTTCATTTCCGCCCACGCATTATCGAAAAGAGATCGAAACTTTGGCGACAGTATAACATCGCGTATACAGGGTGTTCTTATCTTAAAAAGCTCCCACTAAGCAAATAGCGTTAAATTAAAATAAATAAAATAAAATAATTAAAATATAATACAATAGTAATAATTATTTCAAATTATATCACAAAAATTGTTAAATATTATTTAAATAATTTTTTAATATTAGATAAAAAGTTGTTAATAAAATCGAGACAAGACAATACAAGACGAGATTTTTGCTACCAATATTCACTCAAAACCAAGACAAGATTTAAACCTGATTAAGGATGTATTGGAGATATATTACAATTAATGAGATCGCCGCGAATTTTTAATTTAACATTCTTAATAATATTCTAAATCGTCATGAATTATTTCAAATTTTTTTACTCGCTCGTTTTGAAATTATTATTAAAAAATAACTGTGATTATCGGTTTGACGCAATATTGATGATAAAACGTGGCAACATTTTCTTGGAAATTAAGAGCTATTTATATTAAAGAATACTTTGAAGTATGATTTCGTGATTTTTAAAAAATTTTTCATCAATTAGAATTCGTATTCTGCCCAACTTTAATTTTTTGGTACTTTGGATTAACTTTTTGAGACAGACCGTCCAATACATCCTTAAAAATCGAATCGAAAAGTCCTGAACCATTTTTTTTCCCAAGATTCATTAAATCATTAATTAGATTTAAATATTAAAAAGATTTCTGAAAAGATGAATGTTTAAAAATTAATACAAAACAGTTTATTTAATTTTTTGCTTATCCAAATCTTCATGTTGATAACGAGGAAGTTTATTTCTTTTTATTGGCGCAACTTTACTCATTAATTACTGCTTTATTAAACATTATGGAAAAAAATGGTTCAGAACTAGGGTTGCACAAGACCCAAGACAAGCCAATTAATATTCGTAAAAATATTGTATTGGTATTGAAAATTTTCAAAAATTTAAATCTTGTCTTGGTCTTGAGTGAATATTGGTAGCAAAAATCTCGTCTTGTCTCGATTTTATTAACAATTTTTTACCTAATATTAAAAAATATTTAACATAATTTTTGTAATATAATTTGAAATAATTATTACTATTGTATTATATTTTAATTATAATTATTACTATGTAATCGATATAAATGCCGTCTATTTACATAAAAAACATTTACTGTTTCATGGAAAATAGAAATTAATAACTATTTACAGGCTCCAAGGGAATGTGCAGATATAAATATTTTGGAGTGGTAAAAAAATCAAGTTCATATTTATCCCACATTGTCAAAAATGGCTCGAGACATTTTAAGTTCAACTGCCTCGTCCATGTCAGTAGAAAGACTTTTTTCATAGAAACTCTGACTATGTCAAAAAATAGAACCAGATTACAAAGTAAATCTTTAAAAGCACTAATGTGCATCAATTCCTAGGTGAAATGCTCTTTAATGTCTAAAATTTGCGAGTTTGATTTCTAATTTATAAAAATGTTATATTGTATTAATATTAAATGTTTTTAAATTTATCAATATAAATGTTTTTATTAAATAAAATTTTTTTAAATTCGTATATAGTGATTTTTTTCATTTACAAATATAAATATTTTAGTTTTATTGAGAACCAATAATCTTGACAAAACTAATAATCTTGACAGTCTTAGTCTTGGTATTGTCTTGATAATTAATTAAAAAAAATCTTGTCTTGAAATTCAAGACAAGATAAGACAATATCAAAACTAGTCTTAATATCTCGTGCAACCCTATTCAGGACTTTTCGACTCGGTGTTTAATCAGGAATAACGCTATTTGCTTAGTGGGAGCTTTTTAAGATACACCCTGTATACCTCGAACGTGATCGCCAAAATCATCACTTGACCGAGTTATCCCGGAATCTGGACGAGCAAAAAACAAATCGACGAGAGGAAATGGAGAGTGGACCCATCGAATTGCGGTTACGTCGCAGTCGTTGATTTTCCGAGGGAAGGAATAGTCGGCCGGAATCCGCGGGAGACTGAAGGGGGAGGGAGAGAGGTAGTCGTATTGATCGACGAAGATGGGGTCCGACCTCTCGACGACGGGATCTGGTCTGGGTACACGGGTTTGGGTTGCGAGAAAAACGGGATTCATTCGGAATCCATTCACTCTCTCTATTCTCCTACATATGTATCACCCTGGCGGGTCTAGGGGTTGAAAAGGAACGTGAAGTACGAAGGTACAGAGTGAGATGAGACGCATTTAACGACTTTGGCGCGGTTTGGGCTCGGGGTTGACGGAGCCCCCTGGATCTGGGTGTCTGGTCCATCTCGGGCCAAGGACACATTCTCTCTCTCTCTCTCTTTTTCCTCCACCCTTCCTGCCCTTCCCCACTTTTCCTTGCGTCCTTTCCCTTTGTCCCTCCCTCTCATTCATCCGCTCAATTAATCTGCATATTGGGATTTGTGTTCTCTCGCTCAGCGCGATGCCAACTTTCCCTTTGAGATTTACGCGTAATCAATGCGCATGTGGAATCAGCGCTGTATCGGCTTTTGAATCTCCTGATATGTAAGCTCTTTGGGAACGTAACAGTTTTTCGATTATGCAATTTTCGAAATCAATCGCGTACCACGAATTGGGAGGTGGTATCGCGAATTGGGAGCAAGTTGGATACAAATGGGATTGCTATAATCTGTATCTGCGACCGATATTTTTTACTTTTAATAGCCAATCAATCTCTTTTAAGATGTGTGGCACTATAAAAGCTCATCTTGAAATCGAACGGTGATGATACTCGAATAAGTGTCCATGTATAACCCAGGCCAAGGACGAATCCATCGAGCTCGCTTCGTTCCCCACCCATTCAACCTCGTCACTCTATCTTGTTAATCACTGCGTTCAATTCACGTTCGTGGAATAGAGGGCCAAGAAGTCGCGAAGGAAAAAAAAAAAACAAGGTCGAGGAGAGCGAATGCGTTTACATCTTATGCGTTATCAGACTTGAATTTCTTCCGATTTGCATCTCTCGAGCCTTCTAGGTAGATAGTGCGGAAATTGCACTTTTGTACAGTGATTGCTCATTCACAGCAAAGAATTCTCGCGATGAAAAAGCGATCATCTCTACAACAGATTGTTTTATAATGAAACGCTTACGTGTTAGATTGAAATAAAAAATTTCGAATTACGTCAAATTGAACAATACTTTTAAATATTTATTATATTAAATTTAATTGAACAATACTTTTAAATATTTATTATATTAAATTTATTCCTCTACATACGTTTAATATATTATATTAAATATTAAATAATAATCAATTATATTAAATCATAATTATTAGTTATATAAATTATATTAAATAATAATAAATTAAATATCAAAATGGTTAAATATTAAATGCATTATTTTAAATAAATTAAATAATTTATATTAAACATTTTAAACACATATGACGATGTCTTTGTTGGTGAAATTGGAAACAAAAAAATAAATTTAAAATATATATTTAAAAACTCGTAATTATATAAATATTTTCTTAAATTTGAATAAATAAAAAACACACTTCACGCAGTAAATATTATAGCTATTATACTTACATGTATATTCCATTATTATATAAATATTGATCCCATAAATCCACTCGGTTCAATAAATAAAAAAAATTAAATTTGCTCTGTACGATTATATTCGTATATTTTTATAAATTGTTGAACAATATTGCAAGTATCATTCGCGTCTTTACATAGAGGGTATATTGCAGAGCAGAGATGTGTATTCATGTAGACCGTCTCGCGGCTTTAAAGTTCATCAAACATCCCGTCCCCTTCGTTTTCAAAGTGAGCAAATAGACCGAGTTATCCTACTTTATTGTTGAAAAACTCTCAAACCTTTTTGCGTTTTTGTCCAATGAGAAAAGGAAAGGATATTCAAGAGAAAATTTACCTTGAATAATGGTACTTAATCATTCTTTGCGACTCGTTTCTTCCCTGTCAGACCGATCCCCAAGTACACAAATTACAGATAGAATTGCGATTTCTGACATTGACATTATAAACGCCCCATCGTACTGCACACAGTGAGGGAGCAAAATGATTCTTTCACCGAGTTTCGTCACCGAAAGAAACGCGAAAAATTTGTCATTGGACAATAAATGAGAAAAAGTGATATATGTGATAGCAAAAAATTCTATTAAAAATATAACAACAAAAGTACATTATTAATAAACTAAAATAAATAAAAAATAAATAAAAAATTCTATTAAAAAAATAACAACAAAAGTACATTATTAATAAACTAAAATAAATAAATAAATAAATAAATAAACTAAAATATAGACTAAATAGACTAAAATAAATAAATAAATAATTTTAATTACATTATTAATAATATAAATTATTAATAATATAATTAATTACATTATTAATAATATAAATATAAGAAAATATAAGAATAAATAGAAAAAAAATGGAACAAAATTCTCGAGGAAAAATACTTACAGAGTAACAATATATTTAAGAAATATGGCTTCCCCGATAAAAGAATCAATTTCTGCGTCATATATAAGGCGATCGTGAACAGGGTATCTATTTAAATCTTGTAAAAAAATTTCCTAAAAATTCCCTGACCTTCCAGGTATTTTTATTTAAAATTCTAGATAAAGAAGATATTTTAAAGATCTTCTGCTGTGATATTCTAAAATAAAATTTTTTATGATGTCTTCTAATTAATGTCTACTTTTCATTCCTATGAAAACGAAGCACGGAGTCATTTAAATTTCAAGTAGTAGTAGTAGTAGTAGTAGTAGTAGAAATTTATTGGTCTCCTTAGATAAATTTCAAGTGTTAAATGTAAATTTGTAAAATATACATTTTTTTATTTGCATATTTTCATGACTAAACATTATAATAAAGAATATGCATATTTAATATTTTGTTAAAACATTGAATATATAAATAGAGGCAGATATAATATATGTATACAGATATATATTTATAAATATATTTCAGACACATAATTGAACATTTATTGATGAATTGTCAGACTGCTAATAATAAAAGCAAAATTATCAAAGAGAAAATTTGTCAAAAAATTTCCCGAATCAGATTAAAATCCCACGAGAATTCCCTAAATTTTGCAAGCATAAAAATTTCTGAAAATTTTAAATTTTTCCCGGGAGGCACCTTGATGAGAGATATTTAAAATAAAAAATATACATATTTAATATTTTGTTAAAACACTGAATATATAAATAGAGGCAGATATAATATATGTACACAGATATATATTTATAAATATATTTCAGACACATAATTGAACATTTATTGATGAATTGTCAACAGACTGCTAATAATAAAAGCAAAATTTACAAAGAGAAAATTTGTCAAAAAATTCCCCGAATCACATTAAAATCCCACGAGAATTCCCTAAATTTTGCAAGCATAAAAATCCTTCAAAATTTTAGAGAGACACCTTGATGAGAGATATTTAAAATAAAGAATATACATATTTAATATTTTACTAAAAATAAAAGCAAAATTATCGAAGAAAAAATTCCTCGAATCACATTAAAATCCCTAAATTCGAGAACTCCCTAAATTTTGCAAGCATAAAAATCCCTGAAAATTTTCAGGGGTTTTTCCCGGAGTAGGCACCTTGAGAGATATTTCAAATAAAGACTATACATATTTAATATTTTGCTAATAATAAAAGCAAAATTATCAAAGAGAAAATTTGTCAAAAAATTCCTCGAATCACATTAAAATCCCTAAATTCGAGAACTCCCTAAATTTTGCAAGCATAAAAATCCCTGAAAATTTTCAGGGGTTTTTCCCAGGAGTAGACACCTTGATGAGAGATATTTCAAATAAAGACTATATATATTTAATATTTTGCTAATAATAAAAGCAAAAATATCAAAGAGAAAATTTGTCAAAAAATTCCTCGACTCACATTAAAATCCCTAAATTCGAGAACTCCCTAAATTTTGCAAGCATAAAAATCCCTGAAAATTTTCAGGGGTTTTTTCCGGGAGTAGACACTTTGATAAGAGATATTTAAAATAAAGCATATACATATTTAATATTTTGCTAATAATAAAAGCAAAATTATCAAAGAGAAAATTCTTCGAATCACATTAAAATCCCTAAATTCGAGAACTCCCTAAATTTTGCAAGCATAAAAATCCCTGAAAATTTTCAGGGATTTTCCCAGGAGTAGACCTTGATGAGAGATATTTCAAATAAATGAACGCCATGCGCGCGAATGATTCCACGAGTAGACACGATGTACGTATTTACATAACGAGATGTGAAAGGGCGAAAAGTTAAAGGGGCTATATTCTGCGACGTGTAGCCTTTACCTACACATGTAATCTTTAATGCAGCGGTTCGTAATTGTCTCTTTCAATTATTTACAACGTACGATGCATTACAATGGGACGTTTCTTGGCTGAGAAAAGGGGAGAAAACCTTCCTTCAAGAGGGAGGAAATCCTCGTGTGTGCAAAAGACGCACACATAACGTCCAAGTATCTCTGAAACAGAAGGGCTAACGCGACCCACAAAAAAAAAGGTTCGCCAGATAAAGGGTGCATGAATGATACAAAGGCAATTTCTCTGGGAAAATGGGCGAAAAAGGAGAGATATCGCCGCTTGTACGGCCATAATATCGCGTGCGTGGAAGCGCAGATAACCGCTCGTGGCAGAAATCGAATTTTCTGCGGACGCACAGGACGATTTAGCGGTGTGTGTAATCAAACGCGACCGAGGCAAATTAACCAATAATTGCGCGAACGATACAAGCCTACAATTAACGGGTTAATTTAAGGGATTTTTTAATTTGTCCCGCGCACGAATATCAAATCTGTGTAAAAATATTCACGTGACTCGGGGGATATTCCGCCGAAAATATTATTACAAAATCAGATTATCATAATCGGTCCTCGTTTCATCCTTACAAAATAAAATAATTATATATATTTCATTTTTATATTCATTTTAATCGAATATATTTTATATATTTTAATGT
The DNA here is from genome assembly GCA_030586385.1 of Camponotus fellah. Taxonomy (NCBI): domain Eukaryota; kingdom Metazoa; phylum Arthropoda; class Insecta; order Hymenoptera; family Formicidae; genus Camponotus; species Camponotus fellah. The sequence goes on along the minus strand of JAPIVC010000157.1, from coordinate 51,189 downwards.
ATAATAAAATATAATAATTTTATTATATAATTAATAATAATATTTTAATAATAATAATTAATAATAATTAATAATAATAATAATAATAATAATAATAATAATAATAATAATAATAATAATAATAATAATAATAATAATTAATAATAATCTTAATAATAATATTTTATTATTAGAATATTATTATTAATTATATAATAAAATATATTTTATAAAATATATAAATAAAAATAAATAATATTTTATTATATAAATAATGAACAGCAAAAAAAAGAATTATGAATAAAAATAAATATAAAAAAATATGTCATATAATAAAATATATTAATATTAATATATTGATGTCAAAATATATTAATAAAAATAATTATCCTTGATTTTTGACAAGAGTGTAAAAAATTTTTCTCACTGTTGCTTTTATTTTATCGCTCTCAAAAAATTCCCAGAATTCACTTTGTCAAAAAGCTTGCTTATGAGACAATACTTTTCCCGATTCGGACAAATTTAAGCATATTTCATTCATGAATCGAGATGCATGTGTCGCGTTAAGATTTCAAAAATATTTCACTCATAATATTTCTCGTTTCCCCAAACACTTTACGTGACCTTTTATTACTCAACATGTGCTAACTCATGTGCTTTCCTCCCACGTCACTGCACTCTCGTTATATAATTCTACGAAAAAATTCAGAAGTAGGATGGAAGAAAGTACGTTTGCATTACGCGAGAAATTACATGATGTAAGGGAAATGATAAGATCCGTCGACATAATAATGTATTTCCAATGGAGAAAGAAATAACTTGTTTAATATTGAGAATATATACGAGCGCTTCAGAAACACAGGGCTTCATAACAAAGCGTCCATTTCAAAGAGAATCATTATTTGTCGACTCGAATTTCTAGAGGTTGGTTTAATGATAAAATATTTACGATATTACAAATAGAATATCGAGTTCCTACATGTTAATATAAAAATACTAAAACGAATTAATGCGCGCAAAAATAATGAAGACAAACGTGATTATGAATGTCAACTTCTGAAATTTTCAGAAATTTCTCCTTTGTACATAAAAAAAAAATCAGGGAATTCTTATGAACTTTTATTGGGACTTTAAAAAAAAAAATTTTTTTTTAAATTATTTTTGATAATTTTATTATATTGTTTCTAATTAAAATCAATAACTCAAATTATGTGTGCTTAAAGTATATTATAAATGCATCTATCTATATTTTTTTGTCTTAACAAAATATTGAATTATGTAGTATTTATTTTTTATTGCAAGTTTATTTCTAGTAATAAAAAAATGAAATGTTATACAAATAAAAAATGTTGAAAAATGCTGAAAAATGATCTTATAAAAACTATTCAGTTTATTTATATTCAGTTTATTTCAGTATAATTATCAACTTTTAAAAGATTCTGCATTTTTTTTTTATACGAATAAAAAAATATTAAAAAATGCATACAACAGAAAACTTATTTTAAAAAGTTATATTAAGAAATCTTTAAAATGTTTTCTTTACTTGAAACTTTGAACAAAAATATCCGATAAGTTAGAAAATTTTCAGCAGGGTTGGTATGTTTTAAACAATGTGTTTAAAATTGTTTGATTAAAACAATGGACACTGTTTTAAACTACTGTTTAGAATCGTTCAAAATATCGCAAATAAAATATATGATTATTTGGAAAACAAAAATTGTAAAAAAAAATGAAAAACAAACAAAAACTAATAGATGTGTATATTGCAAAAAAGTTTTTGTTTTAGGGTTTTTAGTTTTTGATCTATATTTATGTACATATAGATATAAAAATATAAATAATAAAATAAAAATGATAAGATGGATATTATTTTAGCCGAATATTTATTTTTGGATATTAAATAATAATCAATACAATAAAGATTATTTAGAAGATATTGATTGACTTTACATTTTACATTTTAGCATTTTAAATTAATAGTACATAACTCATAGCAGGTCAGTAGTTGTAAAAAAAGTTCTTCTTTTAAAAAGAAGAATTGAGGTTTTTTATTTTTCTTTTATTTATAATTTATGTTGAGAGTTAAGCATGAGGTTATTTAATAAGAATAGGAAAGGAACCAAAGTATTATATATTAAATATTATTAACTAGAACTTTTTTTTTTTCAAAAATAAATAACTCCAAAAATAAATCTTCTGCTAAAATAATACTCATCTTATCATTTTTATTTTATTATTTATATTTTTAATAGCGTTGTCAATTTTGGCAACGTTATTTAAAGTTTAATGCTAACGAAAAAATTTAAATATTTACACAAATCAAAACTATTAAGTTGTTTAAAACATGCTTTTTTTGTTTAAAACATGTTTTTTTTACTTTATTTAAAAATACAAATAAAACAAAAAACATTGTTCTAAACAAACAAAAAAACAATATTTTTTGTTTAAAAATTTTTTGTTTAATATTTTTTGTTTAAAATAAAAAAAAAACAAGTTTTTCGCCAACCCTGATTTTCAGGAAATCTTTTTATAAGACTTTTTAGACTGACGATTCTTTTTCAAATATCGTTTAAAATTATATATATTCGCTCTAAAAATTTAAATTAAAAAAGCTTTTAAAAATCTATTTTTAAAAATAGAACTGCAAATCCATTGAAATGTGTTGATTAAATAGATTGACGGAACTGTTAACAACAATTAATACTACGTGCAATTCAAATCGATAATAGCTCACTGCTTAATCGCATTACTCTTATGAATGTATGCTAAATTTCGTGCTAGTAAAGCGTGAAATGCTGCCGTTAGCTATTTTACCAATGAATATGTATATTGCTTCGCAGAGCCGTCCAGGAAATCAAATCTCTATTGTAGAATAGTGGGAATGAGCGATCAAACACGAGCGGATACTGAAATACACGAGGCATAACATGCAATCAACCTTTCTTCTCGCAATTTTTCTTGCATTTTAAATTGATTTTAGCGTCTGAAAATACTATGAATTTTATTATTAATTTTTTTATTTTATTATTTTATCTAAAAATACTATATTAATTTTCTATACTATATTAATTTTCTTATTTTATTATTTTAGTCCGAAAATACTATGAATTTTGCAATCAACCTTTCTTCTCGCAATTTTTTTTGAATTTTAAATTGATTTTAGTATCTGAAAATACTATGAATTTTATTATTAATTTTCCTATTTTATTATTTTGTCTGAAAATACTATATTAATTTTCTATACTATATTAATTTTCTTATTTTATTATTTTAGTCCGAAAATACTATGAATTTTGCAATCAACCTTTCTTCTCGCAATTTTTCTTGCATTTTAAATTGATTTTAGCGTCTGAAAATACTATGAATTTTATTATTAATTTTCTTATTTTATTATTTTGTCTGAAAATATTATATTAATTTTCTATACTATATTAATTTTCTTATTTTATTATTTTAGTCCGAAAATACTATGAATTTTGCAATCAACCTTTCTTCTCGCAATTTTTCTTGCATTTTAAATTGATTTTAGCGTCTGAAAGTACTATGAATTTTATTATTAATTCTCTTATTTTATTATTTTGTCTGAAAATACTATATTAATTTTCTATACTATATTAATTTTCTTATTTTATTATTTTAGTCCGAAAATACTATGAATTTTGCAATCAACCTTTCTCCTCGTAATTTTTCTTGCATTTTAAATTGATTTTAGCGTCTGAAAATACTATGAATTTTATTATTAATTTTCTTATTTTATTATTTTGTCTGAAAATACTATTTCTATATTATATTAATTTTCTTATTTTATTATTTTAGTCCGAAAATACTATGAATTTTGCAATCAACCTTTCTTCTCGCAATTTTTCTTGCATTTTAAATTGATTTTAGCGTCTGAAAATACTATGAATTTTATTATTAATTTTCTTATTTTATTATTTTGTGAAAAACTATTTCTATATTATATTAATTTTCTTATTTTATTATTTTAGTCCGAAAATACTATGAATTTTGCAATCAACCTTTCTTCTCGCAATTTTTCTTGCATTTTAAATTGATTTTTGCGTCTGAAAATACTATGAATTTTATTATTAATTTTCTTATTTTATTATTTTGTCTGAAAATACTATATTAATTTTCTATATTATATTAATTTTCTTATTTTATTATTTTAGTCCGAAAATACTATGAATTTTGCAATCAACCTTTCTTCTCGCAATTTTTCTTGCATTTTAAATTAATTTTAGCGTCTGAAAATACTATGAATTTTATTATTAATTTTCTTATTTTATTATTTTGTCTGAAAATACTATATTAATTTTCTTATTTTATTATTTTAGTCCGAAAATACTATGAATTTTGCAATCAACCTTTCTTCTCGCAATTTTTTTTGCATTTTAAATTGATTTTTGCGTCTGAAAATACTATGAATTTTATTATTAATTTTCTTATTTTATTATTTTGTCTGAAAATACTATATTAATTTTCTATACTATATTAATTTTCTTATTTTATTATTTTAGTCCGAAAATACTATGAATTTTGCAATCAACCTTTCTTCTCGCAATTTTTCTTGCATTTTAAATTGATTTTAGCGTCTGAAAATACTATGAATTTTATTATTAATTTTCTTATTTTATTATTTTGTCTGAAAATACTATATTAATTTTCTATACTATATTAATTTTCTTATTTTATTATTTTTGTCCGAAAATACTATGAATTTTAATTATTAATTTTTCACACCGTAAAAAAAAATCGCGTGATGGATATCAGCCTTAATATTATTTTTACACAAATATAATTTCTTCATAGCATCTCTTATATATTTACAGATGAAAATTTAATTAAAACTTTAATACTACCATAATTTTCGAAGTAAACGCAGAATAAAGAATCAATTTTTCCCTGACACAGCCCGAAAATTGCAACTGAAATTGAGTACAATTTTCGCGCGAATGCTTTTTCATTAAATATTACAGTCAATCCCGAGCCAACGAGCGTACACAGTGTCACGAAAGGTGAAGGATAAAGTCAACATTTGAAAATAACGCAAAGTTATTCGATGAAAATGCCCTTTCAATTTTATCTATCTAAAGACAACTTACAACAGAGAGTATCTATCCTCAAAAATTTCCTGAAAATTCCTTGATCTTCCAGGTATTTTGTTTAAAATTCCAGGTAAAGAGAATATTCTCTTGAAACATTTCCTGCTGCAACTTTCTAAAATAATTTTATATTTTTTTATCACATGCATTTTTTATGTTTTTTACTCGTGCAAAGGAAAAATACAGAATGTCTAAGTTTATTAAATTTATAATTATATTGATTAAATTTATTAAATTATATTTATTAAGTAATTATAATTATATTTATTAAAATTATTAAAATATAAATGTACTGAATTTTTGTCAAATATGATTCTTTTCCGCTTGCATAAAATTATTTCCTTTCTACCTTGTTAAATACTACAATATTATTAAATATGTATATATATAATATGTATATTGATACATAAGAATATGTATATTGAATATTTCATTCAGACATTGAATATGTAAGCAAAAATAGATACATATTTATAATATATTTTAAATATATAATTTGCTTTGCTTGTTGACCCAATGAAATTGAAAGCAAAATTCAAAGAAAGAATTTTTTTTAAGTCCATGAAAATTCTTTGATTGTTCCAAATACAATGAGTTCTCTAAGAATTTTAGATTTTTCATAGAAGTAAAGATGATCTCAATGAAAAATATACAGGGTGGTTCCGAATGTTCCAGCCAGACTTTGAGATCTTATAGGAAATTTAATTCTGAACAAAAAATTTCCCATGAACATGGGTCCAAAAATGCTTCCTTAAGAAGTTATCGCTCAAAAACCTCTGATGAAGGAAGAGCAAAAGGTGAAAAGAAAATGAAATAAAAAGAAAATGAAACTAAATAAATTTCTTGAACAAAACGATAAAAATAAAAAATAAAAATCTTTTTCTTTTATGAAAATAAAATAAAAGTTAGTTAAAAAAATTATTTTATTTTCATAAAAGAAAAAGATTTTTATTTTTTATTTTTATCGTTTTTTTTCAAGAAATTTATTTAGTTTCATTTTCTTTTTATTTCATTTTCTTTTCACCTTTTGCTCTTTCTTCATCAGAGATTTTTGAGCGATAACTTCTTAAGGAAACATTTTTCGACCCATGTTTATAGGAAATTTTTTTCTTCAGAATTAAATTTCCTATAAGTCTCAAAGTCTGGCTGGAACGTTCGAGGCCACCCTGTAGAAGTAAAGATGATCTCAATGAAAAATATACAGGATGGCCCCGAACAAAAAATTTCTCATAAACATGAGTCGAAAAATGCTTCCTTAAAAAATTATCGTTCAAAAACCTCTGATGAAGGAAGAGCAAAAGGTGAAAAGAAAATGAAATAAAAAGAAAATGAAACTAAATAAATTTCTTGAAAAAAACGATAAAAATAAAAAATAAAAATCTTTTTCTTTTATGAAAATAAAATAAAAGTTAGTTAAAAAAAAATTATTTTATTTTCATAAAAGGGAAAGATTTTTATTTTTTATTTTCGTTTTTTTTCAAGAAATTTATTTAGTTTCATTTTCTTTTTATTTCATTTTCTTTTCACCTTTTGCTCTTCCTTCATCAGAGGTTTTTGAGCGATAACTTCTTAAGGAAGCATTTTTCGATCCATGTTTATAGGAAATTTTTTCTTCAGAATTAAATTTCCTACAAGATCTCAAAGTCTGGCTGAAACGTTCGGGGCCACCCTGTAGAAGTAAAGATGATCTCAATAAAAAATATATAAGACGCTTTAAGGTAGCGAAACAGTGTACATAAATGGCGTTGAAAGTAATGCCTCTCGTCGAACAATACTTCCATACAATAATATAACGAGACTTACCGGCACCAAAAGCCTGTTGTCCATTTTTGTCGTCGGTCGGGGTGCCCTCTAAACTCGCGGGACCGCTGTCCGCTCCACCGGTTGCACTGTGAAAATATTTTCTCCGTGAATTCCGCTTTTCATCCGATAACAGTGTTGGATAGTCGCGAGTGAAATATTGGATTTCGAAAGCTTCAGTTTTATAAAAGTAAACTTCTTTCAATAATCAAGTATTATACAAGTATTGCGATAAATGACGTAATTTTTTTTTTTTACAAAAATACATTCAGATTTTTGTGATTGAGATTTCACGAATTATATCACGATAAATTTGATGAAAAAAATTTCATATCAAATATAACATTGTCGTATATGCGACTTTAAAGGAGTGAACGCGATTGTAAAATATGTCAGAGTTACTTGTGTATATTTATGCTCCTTTTTCTGAACGACCAAAAATTTATTTATTAGTATTAAATAGATTTAAAAAATCATTTCAGTGGATTAGTGAATTCAAATAATTTTTTTTAATTTTTTTTTCATTCATATAACTATTATATAATTATTATATTCATATAACTATTATATAATTCTGATCAATGCTCTTTTTTAAATAAGTTTTCCTTTCGAATTGTAATTAGAATTTGAATAAAGTCAATACGATGATTCAATCGTTTCGATAAGATTAGTTATTTTTTAATCAAACGATCAAATATCACAATTTTTCATTTTAAATATAATAATTAGAGATTTGGCTCAAATAATCAAAAAATTTTTCATTTTTTATTTTTGAACGGATACATATTAAACAAATAATAATAATAATTAAACCAATGTCCAAGAAAAAGGCACATAAAGTTTGGAAAATATTAATTTTATAAGAAAATATATCAAAAGTATTTTTTTTAATCATTTTCATATATTAAATATTTTTTTCACTTAAATATCCTTTTACATAATTCAAAATAGTTTGAGAAAATTATTTGCTTTTTTCTGAGTAAAAAAAATTTAATTATTTTCAAGGTACGCGCTCCCTTAAAATCAACGAAGAAAAATTGAATATCCATAAAAAAAATTAATATCCGAAAGGTAGAATTAAAAACAAGCATTTCTGATATTTTCACACTTTTTAATCTTCTCAGGTTTGATCGAGTTAAGATTGCGAAAATATTTTTCAAAAATCTGAGAAATATTACTAGAGATTTTCCGATCGTATCTTATTGTCTCGGAGATTGATTAAAAGCGAATGATGAGGAAGGAGCGATATTAAAAGGTGCGTGTAAAAGTTTAACAAAGATTTAAGAAATACACAACTACCTGCTTGCGTCATCATCCTTTACTTGTTCAGCGACGGGAGCCTGGCTCTCCTGGGGCACCTGGCTCTCTTCTGTCTCAGCTGACGGTGGAGCCTCACCCTCGGCGCCTCCGGCGCCGCGGCTTAATCCAGGTATACCGCCACTCAACCAACCGGACATTTGATTCTTTACCCCGGCGAACATTTCCAATTTATTGCCCTTCGGACTGTCAGACAAGAGAAAAAATCGTTTTAAATCTGACGTTTCACGAAATCTCTCGTCGGAAATTCTGGATAAAAGGAATTTCGCGACTAGGGTTGTACAAGACCCAAGACAAGACAATATTCGTAAAAATTGGTTGTATTGGTATTGAAAATTTTGAAAAATTTAAATCTTGGTCTTGAGTGAATATTGGTAGCAAAAATCTCGTCTTGTATTGTCTTGTCTCGATTTTATTAACAATTTTTTATCTAATATTAAAAAATTATTTGAATAATGTTTAACATAATTTTGTAATATAATTTGAAATCGTCTTGTACTGTCTTGTCTCGATTTTATTAACAATTTTTTATCTAATATTAAAAAATTATTTGAATAATATTTAACATAATTTTTGTAATATAATTTGAAATAATTATTACTATTGTATAATATTTTAATTATAATTATTACTATACTATAATCGATGTAAATGACGTCTATTTACTTAAAAAAATATTTACTGTTTCATGGAAAACAGAAATTAATAACTATTTACAGCTCCAAGGAAATGTGCAAATATAAATATTTTAGAGTGGTAAAAAAATCAGGTTCATATTTATCCCAAATTGTCAAAAATGCCTCGAGACATTTTAAGTTCAACTGCCTCGTCCGTGCCAGTAGAAAGATTTTTCTCAATAAAAACTCTGACTATGTCAAAAAATAAAACCAGATTACAAAGTAAATCTTTAAAAGCACTAATGTGCATCAATTCCTGGGTGAAATGCTCTTTAATGTTTAAAATTTGCGAGTTTAATTTCTAATTTATAAAAATGTTATATTGTATTAATATTAAATGTTTTTAAATTTATCAATATAAATGTTTTTATTGAATAAAATTTTTTTAAATTCGTATATAGTGATTTTTTTCATTTACAAATATAAATATTTTAGCTTTTTTGAGGATCAATAATCTTGACAAGACTAATAATCTTGACAATCTTAATCTTAGTATTGTTTTTATAATTAATTAAAAATCTTGTCTTGATCTTGTCTTGAAATTCAAGACAAGACAAGACAATATCAAGACTAATCTTGGTATCTCGTGCAATCCTATTCGCGACTTTAATAAAAAATACGTACGCTTTTCACACCACCGTATATTTAAAAAAAAAATTGAGACCTTAAAGGGGTTCGAGATAACGGAATAATGTAAAATGATAATATTAATTAAAATTGTAAAATGATAATGCGACTCCTTGTAATAATTAAGATTGCACAATAGAGATAAGATATTCATAAAATATTCTATTGATATTGAAAATTTTTTGAGAACTTACATCTTGAGTTTTTGGAATAAAAATGTCGTCTTGTATTTTTGTCTCGATTTTATTACTAATTGTTATCTAATACTAAACGATTGTTTAAAATAATATGTAACATAAGCTTCATAATGTTTAATAATTTACAAGATAATTACTATTTGTCATTTATTTATTTTCCAAAATAATATTATGTATTATTTTTTCTGAAAAAGTAATTGCACACAATGATGCTAGAATGCAAATGCAATTTACACATACTAAGAACTGCATATATGTGCTGCATGCAAAGTTTCGTGTGGCTAAATAATTGTCTAAAATATTATATTATTATTGAATTTGTTTATTATTAAAATGATAATATTATTAAAATAATAATATTAATTGAAATTGTAAAATGATAATGCGACTCCTTGTAATAATTAAAATTGCACAATACTCAAGATACGATATTCATAAAATATTCTATTGATATTGAAAATTTTTTGAGAACTTATATTTTGAGTTTTTGGAATAAAAATGTCATCTTGTATTTTGTCTCGATTTTATTACTAATTTTTATCTAATACTAAACAATTGTTTAAAATAATATGTAACATAAGCTTCATAATGTTTAATAATTTACAAAATAATTACTATTTGTCATTTATTTTTTTTCCAAAATAATATATTGTGTATTATTTTTTCTGAAAAAGTAATTGCACACAATAATACTAGAATACAAATGCAATTTACACACATACTAAGAACTGCATATATGTGCTGCATGCAAAGTTTTGTGTGACTAAATAATTGTCTAAAATATTATATTACTATTTAATTTGTTTATTATATTAATGGTTTCGAAATTTATTAATGTGTTTTAATTTATTAAATAAATTTTTTAAGTTCATAACAGAGATATTTTTTTCTAATTTACAAATCTACATATCTTAATTTTTTTTAAATCCAATAATCTAAACAAAATCAATAATCTTGACTATAATTTTAGTTTTGATATTATTTTGAAAATCAAAAATATTATTCTAAGCTTTTCTCGAATTTCACAAGACAAAACAACATCAAGATTACCTTGATATCTCATGCAATCCTAATAATAATGTAAAAAATGAGACCGAATAAACATAATATGTTTGCATAATATCATTTCCGTTCAAAAATATTACAAAATGTACGTCTGATAATATAAAAAAAAAAAAGAAAATACAATAAAAACCACAAATAGATATATAAAATCCATCGATTAACGCGAGGAAATCGAATTAAAGCGCGATAGCTTAGAAAGAATTACAAAACGCGATCCTTTTAATCGTTTTCCAAAATTCAGGGATATAAAAGTTCGCCTTTAAAAACTTTCTCACTCGGCCAAAAGTTTACAATCTCGGAGGAATATGAATGTCATGATTTACATGCATCGTCTTATAACAGAGCGACTAATTATTACACAAAAGACTTGCAGCAACGCGAGACAAAATCCTCAGCGGCACTAATTATGCTTATGAATCTCCGGAATATATTAATGAGAATTCCGAAATGCATTACGAGACACAAGCTCGCAATAATATAATTTAATTGGTACATATAATAATTTATAAATAATTTAATTAGATAATAATACGTGATAATATCCAGATACTTGTTTTAAACACAAATATTTTTTTTTTAAGAAATTAGACAGGATGTCTAGTTAATTTTAATAAAGAAATTCCCTGATCTTTGTCCAAAATTTCACTAAAGAAAATATTTCAAAAACTTTTTTAGTGCAACTTTAAAAAAATTTTTTTTTTTTTTTTTTTTTTTATTGTATACACATTCCATATTGTGTATACATTTTTTAATGCTTTTTATTCATACAAGAAAAAAAAACGCAGAGCGTTTTTAAATTTGTAAATATATTGAAGAAAAATTAAATAGCATTCATAGGACATTTTTCACTTGTACAATATTTTCATTCTTTTATCACTAAAAATTACAATAAATGATATGCACTGTATATTCATTAATTCGACATTTCAAGACATTAAATTATGTAAACAAAAAAAATTATGTAAATTTTTGTAAACAGAAATTATGTAAACAAAAATTGTATAAACAAAAAGACAGATATATATTTACACTATTCAACATTTTAAAAAAATATAATTTATTTGATTCTTTTTCTGATTGTTTGCAATTTGGGAACAAAATTATCAACGAGAGCATTTTTTTAATATCCCTGAACATCAGTACAATTTCATAATTCCCTTTTTTCATATATAAAAGAAATCCCTGAGAATTCTCAATTTTTCAGGAAATAGGAATAGCATTCTGAATTGCAATAATAATAAAATAATAAAATAATAAATATAAAAAAATAATAATAATAAAATAATAATAAAATAATAAAATAATAAATATAAAAAAAATAATAATAATAAAATAATAATAAAATAATAAATTAAAAAAAATAATAATAATAAAATAATAAAAAAATAATAAAATAATAAATATAAAAAAATAATAATAATACAATAATAATAAAATAATAAGCTAAATTTAAAAACTTCATTTATGACATAGTTTCGATTAAATCTCTATCGCGAACAAAGCTCGATAACGTCACGTGCGAACGAACGTCATTATTACCGAGACACGCACATCGCGGTTTCCATTTCGTAAATTCCAGTGTATTCGCCAGGTGGACGTCGGTCGAACACGCGGACATTGATTTCGCGCAAATGCACGAGTCGCTTTGTGTATTGACATTTGACAGGCACTACACTGGTGACGCACGCATCATTCAATTCGCGATAAACAAAGGATCGTTTCGACGTTGCGGTGTCGTCGAAAAATCACAGAATGGCACATGAACACTTTATTGTTGCTTATTACGAAGGGCACATGTGTGTTATGTATGATCGTCTGAGAAACACATTCCATTCTTTGAGTCATTATTTATTTGTTATTTAAAATATGAAAAAAAGGAGAATTTCTCGAAAAATTAGAAAATTTTTTTATTACATTTCGAGGTAATATTTTTTCTCGAAATTTAATTCGAAAAGGAGCAAACTGCGGATATATTTATTTTACATTGTAATAGGACAAACTCGAAAATTTTTGAAACTGGATTCAAATAAATAATAATAAAAAATAATAAACAAAATTCTTAGATATTTCGATCTTCAAATAAATCTTCTTCAATAAAAATATAAGGATGTATCAATATTAAATGGTCAATTAAATTGTATAAAATTGTAGTTTTAATAAAAAACACTTTAGTCGAGGATTGAAACATCTAAAAAAACTCCTGAATCTAATTAATTATATTTTTATTTGTGTGTATTATTTTTAATGGCATATGAACATTTTATTGTTGCTTATTACGAAGGACACATGTGTGTTATGTATGATCGTCTGAGAAACACATTCCATTCTTTGAGTCATTATTTATTTGTTATTTAAAATATGAAAAAAAAGGAGAATTTCTCGAAAAATTAGAAAATTTTTTATTACATTTCGAGGTAATATTTTTTCTCGAAATTTAATTCGAAAAGGAGCAAACTGCGGATATATTTATTTTACATTGTAATAGGACAAACTCGAAAATTTTTGAAACTGGATTCAAATAAATAATAATAAAAAATAATAAACAAAATTCTTAGATATTTCGATCTTCAAATAAAAATATAAGGATGTATCAATATTAAATGGTCAATTAAATTGTATAAAATTTGTAGTTTTAATAAAAAACACTTTAGTCGAGGATTGAAACATCTAAAAAAACTCCTGAATCTAATTAATTATATTTTTATTTGTGTGTATTATTTTTAATGGCATATGAACATTTTATTGTTGCTTATTACGAAGGACACATGTGTGTTATGTATGATCGTCTGAGAAACACATTCCATTCTTTGAGTCATTATTTATTTGTTATTTAAAATATGAAAAAAAGGAGAATTTCTCGAAAAATTAGAAAATTTTTTATTACATTTCGAGATAATATTTTTTCTCGAAATTTAATTCGAAAAGGAGCAAATTGCGGATATATTTATTTTACATTGTAATAGGACAAACTCGAAAATTTTTGAAACTGGATTCAAATAAATAATAATAAAAAATAATAAACAAAATTCTTAGATATTTCGATCTTCAAATAAAAATATAAGGATGTATCAATATTAAATGGTCAATTAAATTGTATAAAATTTGTAGTTTTAATAAAAAACACTTTAGTCGAGGATTGAAACATCTAAAAAAACTCCTGAATCTAATTAATTATATTTTTATTTGTGTGTATTATTTTTAATGGCATATGAACATTTTATTGTTGCTTATTACGAAGGACACATGTGTGTTATGTATGATCGTCTGAGAAACACATTCCATTCTTTGAGTCATTATTTATTTGTTATTTAAAATATGAAAAAAGGAGAATTTCTCGAAAAATTAGAAAATTTTTTTATTACATTTCGAGGTAATATTTTTTCTCGAAATTTAATTCGAAAAGGGAAGGTATAGGACAAACTCGAAAATTTTGAAACTGGATTCAAATAAATAATAATAAAAAATAATAAACAAAATTCTTAGATATTTACTTCAAAAAAAGGAAAAAAGAAAAAAAAACAGGAGCAACGGATATATTTATTTTACATTGTAATAGGACAAACTCGAAAATTTTTGAAACTGGATTCAAATAAATAATAATAAAAAAAAATAAACAAAATCTAGATATTTCGATCTTCAAATAAATCTTCTTCAATAAAAATATAAGGATGTATCAATATTAAATGGTCAATTAAATTGTATAAAATTGTAGTTTTAATAAAAAACACTTTAGTCGAGGATTGAAACATCTAAAAAAAACTTCTGAATCTGATTTATTATATTTTTATTTGTGTATTATTTTTCAATTTTTCAAAATTTGCATTATTCACAAATTAAATATACAGGGTGTCTCAAAACTCATAATGAATCTTTCAAGGACAGATTCTGGGAAAATAATTTTTTTTAACTAACTTTTATTTTATTTTCATAAAAGAAAAAGATTTTTATTTTTTATTTTTATCGTTTTTTTCAAGAAATTTATTTAGTTTCATTTTCTTTTTATTTCATTTTCTTTTCATCTTTTACTCTTCCTTCATCAGAGGTTTTTGAGCTTCTTAAGGAAGCACTTTTCGACCCACGTTTATACAAAATTTTTTGTTCAGAATTAAATTTTCTATATCTCAAAATCTGACTGAAACGTTCGGGGCCACCCTGTATAATATATACAACGATCTATCAATATGCGTCAATGCATATCACATCGTGAAAGCTTTTAAATATGCATCAAACTATGAAATTAATTACGCACACGTATTAATAAAAATAAAATTTACTTTATATCACAGCATCATCAAATATTTTATGGACCTAAAAATCACGTCTCACAATTATTCTACACAATCGTAAAATTATAAATTGGCAATTAAAGTCCAACGAGACAATTAACATTGGAAAGATACATATAAGGTGCCCCGAATTTAAATGTCGACTTCGAGAGTGCAAGAGGGATCGAAGACTGAGAAAAAATCCTTTAGAAATTTGTTTGTTTTTCTTTCGTTTCGAAGAAATCGAAAGAAAGAACAAACGAAAAAGTTTTCTAAAAAAACGTAAAACAACAAACAAATTATTAAGTTTTTCGAAAAGTGCCGTGAGATAAAGGTTGTTCGACATGGAATTAAAAAAAAGAGAGTGAATTAAAATCCTTCTAAAGTAAAATTGTAAATAAATGCACAACAATGCAGAACTATTGTCACATCTTGTTTACCTTACTTTGTTTTTACTTGACTTGAGAGTGTAATGGTTATACGTTTGAATAATACTTTCATTAAGGTAGTAATGAAAAAGAAATAAATATAAATAAATAAATAAAAAAATAATATATAAAAAAATAAAAAAATAATAAATAAATATAAATAAAAATATAAATAAATAAGTGGAAGCTTTTCATTTTACAATTTTCCTCAAAATGAAAAACTATGCAAATCTATACAAAAAAAAATCCCCTTTCTTTAATTTATCGATTGTCCACGTTTCCAAAGTCTTGACATTTAAATTCGGGACACCCTGTATATTATAACGAGTGTGAATCTCAGGATTGTTAGGTGTGTGAGAAACTACAATTACAATTAGACGTTTGTTACAATTAGACGTGCTATTGCGACTTGCAGCTAAAAACATAACAAGAGACGTTAAAGTTCGAACTTTCCATTTCCTGAGGTAAAAAAAAAATTTTTTTAAATAAAAAAATGATCGTAGAAATTCTCTGCATTTTTAAGAAGGAAAATTTCGCGAAATAATGCACGAGGAATAATCTGAGATATCGGTCGCGCTACTCTTTACGTAAGTCGCGAGCGTTATTGATCTAATCTCGAGAATGCATCCACCGCTTTTCAACGGCGATTGAGAGACGGAAAGTTTAAGGCAGATTCTCATTTGGCGCTCGACGCTCATTTTCCAACGTCAAAAGACGTACGATCAAAGAACTGTCAAATTGGTATCTTTATTTTCAGTCACGTCGCGTCTCTCGACGCTGAAAAATGAGCGTCGAGCGTCAAGTGAAAATCCACCCTAAGGGTGGGTTTTCATTTTTTTAGCGTCAAAAAACATCATGCGACTAAAAATAAAGATACCAATTCGTTATTTTTCGATCGCATGATGTCTTTTGATGCTGAAAATGAGCATCGAACGTCGAGTGAAAATTCACCCTAAGGATGGGTTTTCATTTTTAGCGTCAAAAAACATCATGCGACTAAAAATAAAGATACCAATTCGTTATTTTTCGATCGCATGATGTCTTTTGACGCTGAAAATGAGCGTCGAGCATCGAGTGAAAATTCACCCTAAGGATGGGTTTTCATTTTTAGCGTCAAAAAATATCATGCGACTAAAAATAAAGATACCAATTCGTCATTTTTCGATCGCATGATGTCTTTTGACGCTGAAAATAAGCGTCGAGCGTCGAGTGAAAACTCACCCTAAGGGTGGATTTTTATTTTTTAGCGACTAAAAATAAAGATACCAATTCGTTATTTTTCAATCGCATGATGTTTTTTGACGCTAAAAATGAGCGTCGAGCGTCAAGTGAAAATCCACCCTAAGGATGGGTTTCATTTTTTAGCGTCAAAAAACATCATGCGACTAAAAATAAAGATACCAATTCGTTATTTTTCAATCGCATGATGTTTTTTGACGCTAAAAATGAGCGTCGAGCGTCAAGTGAAAATCCACCCTAAGGGTACATTTTATGCCAGCTCGCGATCTCCGCCGAGAGATCGAATCTCGAAAGCGACTCACTTCGCTCGGAATAATTGAAACGCGCCAATCGACGATTTTTCGTAAAAATCAGGAGTCGAGCGTCGAGTGAAAATCCACCCTAAGGATACCATTTCACGCCAGCTCATGATCTCCGCCAAGAGATCGAATCTCGAAAGCGACTCACTTCGCTCGGAATAATTGAAACGCGTCAATCGACGATTTTTCGTAAAAATCAGGAGTCGAGCGTCGAGTGAAAATCCACCCTAAGGATACTTTTCACGCCAGCTCGCGATCTCCGCCGAGAGATCGAATCTCGAAAGCGACTCACTTCGCTCGGAATAATTAAAACGCGTCAATCGACGATTTTTCGTGAAAATCGGGAGTCGAACGTCGAGTGAAAATCCACCCTAAGGATACATTTCACGCCAGCTCGCGATCTTCGCCGAGAGATCGAATCTCGAAAGCGACTCACTTCGCTCGGAATAATTGAAACGCGTCAATCGACGATTTTTCGTGAAAATCGGGAGTCGAGCGTCGAGTGAAAATCCACCCTAAGGATACCATTTCACGCCAGCTCGCGATCTTCGCCGAGAGATCGAATCTCGAAAGCGACTCACTTCGCTCGGAATAATTGAAACGCGCCAATCGACGATTTTTCGTAAAAATCAGGAGTCGAGCGTCGAGTGAAAATCCACCCTAAGGATACCATTTCACGCCAGCTCGCGATCTTCGCCGAGAGATCGAATCTCGAAAGCGACTCACTTCGCTCGGAATGATTGAAACGCGCCAATCGACGATTTTTCGTGAAAATCGGAAGTCGGCTTCGGGCATCTCTCGTTCGAAAGATGCTGCAGCTTGTCATCAACGAGGATCGATCTCGCGCGGCTGACATTTCGCGAGCGCAGAGACGGGTCAACGGACTGGCCGTTTCGGAGCAACGCTAGCGCAGGTTATGGCAGATAACAGGGAAACGACATACCTGGTGTTGTTCTTCTTCTCGAGATCCACGGCGCTCTCGGCTTCCGGGGAGGCGACCGGGGGCTTCTGCTCGGCCGTCTCCTCGCCGCCGTTCTCGGGCTTCTTCCCCATCCAATTGGACACCTGATTCGTCAGGCCGGAAAACATCTTGCGACGTACGTCAGCGAGCTCGCTTTCGGAGCAAATTTGCACCTCTGACCCTCTCTATCTCCCTTCCTCCCCGATAGATTTTATATCCCTCTCTCGCTCTCTCTCTCTCTCCTCCCTGTCGACGTTTCTCGCTTGTCGAGTACTCGGCGGAATCGAACGCGAATGTCGCCGAAGCCCTCGCGGGACCGGAGTGACGGAGATACGGCGTTATCTCGTCCGCCCTCGCGACAGCGCAACCACGAACTGCGTAAGTCGCACGTGCGCGCCGCGCACCTCGCACGGCGCACCGTCCGGCGGCGACGGTGGCGCCGGGCGGCGCGGCCTTGCGCGGCCGCTCCGCGAACTAGAGCCGCGCCGCTCATCGATTCGCGCGCGCGCGCGCGACCTGCCGACTTTCCGAGCGTCAATTACGTCTCGCGAGGAGCAGTGTTTGGTTTTTTATCTAGATAATTATGTAGATAAAATTATCTAGATAATTATGTAGATAAAGAAATGGATCATCTTTATCTTTAACTAGCTAGTAAAGATTAGTAGCTAGTATTTCTTATTAGTATAAGTATAATATTAATAAATAAGTATAATATTATCTAGTGATAATATTCAGAGTATACAGGGTGTTTCAGATCATTCATTAAAAATGAGAGAAATGATTATTTTAAAAAAGTAAAAATATTTTCTTTATACGTCGGATGCGCTCTATCGAATATGGTGATATTTTCAACTCAATTACGTCTCGCGAGGAGCAGTGTTTGGTTTTTTATCTAGATAATTATATAGATAAAATTATCTAGATAATTATGTAGATAAAGAAATGGATCATCTTTATCTTTAACTAGCTAGTAAAGATTAGTAGCTAGTATTTCTTATTAGTATAAGTATAATATTAATAAATAAGTATAATATTATCTAGTGATAATATTCAGAGTATACAGGGTGTTTCAGACCACTCATTAAAAATGAGAGAAATGATTATTTTAAAAAAGTAAAAATATTTTCTTTATACATCGGATGCGATTCTATCGAATATGGAGATATTTTCAACTCAATTACGTCTCGCGAGGAGCAGTGTTTGGTTTTTTATTTAGATAATTATGTAGATAAAATTATAGATAATTTGAGATAAAGAAAGGATCATTTTATCTTTAACTAGCTAGAAAGTTAGTAGCTAGTTTAATTGATAATATTCAGAGTTAAGGGTGTTTCAGACCACTCATTAAAAGAGAGAAATGATATTTAAAAAGAAATTTACTCCTTCAGTGATTTTCAACTCGCGATTTTATTTAGATAATTATGTAGATAAAATTCTGATAATTAGAGATAAAGAAGATCACTTTCTTTAACTAGCAGTAAAGTTAATAACTAGTTAAAGGTAGGGTGTTTCAGACCACTCATTAAAATTAGAGAAGTGATTTAAAGAAAAATTTTATACATCGTCGCCAGGGTCAACCATTTTCTAGATATTATGTAGATAAAATTATCTAGATAATTATGTAGATAAAGAAATGGATCATCTTTATCTTTAACTAGCTAGTAAAGATTAGTAGCTAGTATTTCTTATTAGTATAAGTATAATATTAATAAATAAGTATAATATTATCTAGTGATAATATTCAGAGTATACAGGGTGTTTCAGACCACTCATTAAAAGAGAGAAATTATTTTAAAAAGAAATTCTTTATACATCGGATACGCTCTATCGAATATGGTGATATTTTCAACTCAATTACGTCTCAGAGGAGCAGTGTTGGTTTTTTATCTAGATAATTATGAGATAAAATTATCTAGATAATTATGTAAATAAAGAAATGGATCATCTTTATCTTTAATTAGCTAGTAAAGATTAGTAGCTAGTTCTTATTAGTATAAGTATAATATAATAAAGTAAATTTATCTAGTGATAATATCAGAGTTACAGGGTGTTTCGACCACCATAAAATGAGAGAAAGATTATTTTAAAAAGTAAAATTTCTTTTATACGTCGGACGCTCTATCGAATAGGGATTTTTCAACTCAATTCGCTCGAGACGTGGTTTTGAATTGAGATAAATTACTGAATTGAGATAAAGAAAGGATCATTACTAACGCTAGAAGGGCTGTAGGGGGCAAGAGGTGTGGTACACCACCAAAAAGAGAGTAAACTTTAACATCGGATGCGATTCTATCGAATATGGTGATATTTTCAACTCAATTACGTCTCGCGAGGAGCAGTGTTTGGTTTTTTATCTAGATAATTATGTAGATAAAATTATCTAGATAATTATGTAGATAAAGAAATGGATCATCTTTATCTTTAACTAGCTAGTAAAGATTAGTAGCTAGTATTTCTTATACTAGATAATATTCAGAGTATACAGCGCACTCGATTTATAAAGAAAATGTTTTTACTTTTTTGAAATAACTACTTCTCTAGTTTTTAAATGGGTGGTACAAGTGATCTGAAACACCCTGTATATACAGAATATTCCAAAATTAAATGACCAAATTTTGCCTGTATATTTTATGGAAAAACAAGAAACAAATGTTATATGTATAAATATTAGAAAACAATATCGAAAACATTTTATTAGAAAGTTGTAATAAAAATATATTAAACACATACAAGCTCGTTGTTAATTCCGGAAATAAAGCCCATATATAATTATATTGTATATATAAATATATATGTATATATATATAATAATATATATAGCGGCATAAGTATATATAAAATGTGTAGAAGAAAATAATATAATTTTATAAACTAATATAATATAATTTTAAATAATATAATTTTATAAATATATAATTTTATATAACTAATATATCTTTTTAATTATATGACGTTATTAAATAAATAAGAGGAAATTAATAGTCTGGCATTTATATAAGTTAAAACAAGGTAAATATGAAATCCATAAAGTATTAAAATTCAATTTCTCAACAATGTCAAATTTCTATTAAAAAATGATATGATATTTTGAAACATATAATTAAATATATTTTTTTCAATGACATGATAATAAATGCACGATAATTTAATAATCAAAAAATTAATTTTAATTACAAACGAATAACTTACGATTCTTGTAAATCAATATTTATATATACTTTTTATTTTTCATAGAATATACTAAAAAAATTTAATCATTTAAAAAACTTTGGCACATTCTGTATATGTTATATATCATATCTTGATATATAGTAAAAATAAATCATTTATTTTTTTCAATATAAAAAAAAATATATAAATAAATATATAAATAAATAAAAAATAAATATATAAATAAAATATATATTTGAATTTTTTTCATAAAGATAATCTTTAAAAACAAATTTTGAAATCAATATTCCTTTTTATTAAAAAAATTTAATTTAATTTAATAACTAATAACAATAATGCAATAATGTAATAATTTGCTTTATATTTTATATATGATCAAAAATCATTATCGCTATGATTATATTTTATGAAAGCAAATTTTCGTTTTCTAAATCAAAGAATTCCAATTCTAATTTTGTCACGAGACTAATAAATTATTAACATATGTATAAATAATATACCGATAACCACTAACTCGTATCCATATCTCGATCTAGAGCTTAAATTTTGTAAAAATTGATATTACAAAATGATTAATGATACAAATTTATAAATTTTAGAATTATCGACGAATCGTAATCTTTATTGTATCCATGGGATTGTCGTCGCGGAAGCGTGATAGAACCGATTAATCAAACAGAATGTCTATCCTTGATCGGTGAGGTGAAATATCTGTATGCTCAACGTTCAGAAGACATGAATAGACGTTAACGGGCATTATTCCTGTCATTAAAGCATATCTAACACGCGACCTTTTGCGACTTAAAAGGTATGATAAGAGCGGAAACGTCAACAAACGTCTAACAACTTACCATTATTCTACATTTGCAATTCAATATTTTACAAGTTTAATGTCGCATGTCGTGCTAATCTTGTGCGATAGCTCGTTACATTTCAGAACACAGTGATATTAAAAATATCCGTAATTTATTTCAACTGATCAGAGGCAGTTACAACAATAATAAGTGAGATTTACACATTTGTACATTCATCCGCTCGTCTTTAAATTATCGTGTAGCGTCGATATGTCGTGCGGAAGCACCTTACATCGCGAGATAAGACGCATGTGACGGTCGAGGACACGTGTATATATGTACAATCGATGAGACCAATATGTGGTAGCACGATGGTGGTCGAATTTGCAATGTCCGTTACTTGTGAGACTTGGCAAGACTCCGGTCGATCGTGGTTACACTTAATCTAACCGTACAATATTGATTTATCACGTATAACGTTAAGACCAAGTACGTATCACAGTTTGGCACCCAATTACGTAAAACTTGTAACGAAAACGATGCCAATTAAACGTTAATCAGATGTCAGATTGTTACTTCAGATCGATTTAGATATTTTTCCAGATCCACTATTGTCCTTTTCTGTTATTCCAGGCGATATTTTAATATTCGCCCTATTTAGAAATAATTCAGATATAATTATGTGTCTATAACGCCTGATCGCTGACAGATCTGTCTCTTGAAACGCAATTATAAATTATATATATGTATATATGTACGCACTTTATATGTATATATATATACAGGGTCCCGAACTTTATAGGAAATTTAATTCTGAACAAAAAATTTCCTATAAACATGGGTCGAAAAATCCTTCCTTAAGAAGTTATCAAAAATCTCTGATAAAGGAAGAATAAAAGGAAAAGAAAATGAAGGAAGGGCAAAAGGAAAAGAAAATGAAATAAAAAGAAAATGAAACTAAATAAATTTCTTGAAAAAAAAAAACGATAAAAATAAAAAATAAAAATCTTTTTTCTTTTATGAAAATAAAATAAAAGTTAGTTTAAAAAAAAAATAAGTGTTTCAGAAAACACGATATTTATTAGAGATGTAAATAAAAAAAAGCTTTATAAAATCCGATCTTTATACCAGCTTCTTTTTTTCAAATTTTTTTCAGCTATTTAATATTTGTATTGCAAGTTAATTATTTCATTGTTTTTAATTTTCTAAATTTTTTAATGATGTAATTATTATTTTTAATTATATAAATATTCCAAAAATCAAAATTAAACTTGAATGGTCTTTATTAGATATAAAGACACAAGTAATTTTTTAAAATTACTTTAATCATTATTTTAATATAATAAAAAAAGCTAAAGTTTTCGATTTATTTTTTTTCAAGAAATTTATTTAGTTTCATTTTCTTTTCACTTTTTGCTCTTCCTTCGTCAGAGATTTTTGAACGATAACTTCTTAAAGGAGCATTTTGCTGCGACTCATGTTTATAGGAATTTTTTTGTTCAGAATTAAATTTCCTATAAGATTTCAAAGTCTGGCTGGAACGTTCGCGGTCACCCTGTATATTCGCACAGCGGATCCTGGCGGGGGAAGGGGGGGGATTAGGATTAAAACCCCACCCTTGCAAATTAAAAGAAATTAATTTTGCTGAATCCGCTTAAAAAATATATGTAAAGAAAAATAAAGCTAAGCATGAAACCAAAAATATTAAATCAAATAATTTTGCAGAACCCCCTCCCTCCTCCTCCCTCCCCCCATTATCGATGTCAGGATCCGCTAGTGTATATACGTATATATGATTTTAAAAAGTTTAAGTCGGTTAAATATAACTTGACGATTATCTTTCCATTTTCTTGTTTGACATATTAAGATATATTGGTCAGATACACACTACTCTACCCGTTTCAACCACTTAAATAATAAACGTGAACGTTTCGCGAAACGCGAAGAAATAAATATGTTCTTAGTTTCGTCTCCTAGGAATGTATATCTAGTATATTTATCATCAGTGAGCTGATGAAGTTGCCTTTGCAGCCTCCAGAGGTGCTTGTTGATATTGATACCTGAAACAAATATTGATTCGATCAGAATAAGAAGTAAACGATATTGAAACACGTGTTCTGTGACATTAAACAATATAAATGATGCAAGAAGTTACGAGCAAGCGAAATACAAAGATAATAAAAAGTTGGCAAATCGCTTACTTAATTAATTCCTTCAGCAGAGCTCAAAGTTTTACAGAAACGTGTACAAATAATCGAGAATAATCTGATTTCTACAATATATAAGACTTATTAAAAGATGGAAACAAATCATAGGAATAATAAAATCATCAGGAATAATAAAAAGTGTTTCAGAAAACACGATATTTATTAGAGATATAAATAAAAAAAAAGCTTTATCCGATCTTTATACAAGCTTTTTTTTTCAAATTTTTTTCAGCTATTTAATATTTGTATTGCAAGTTAATTATTTCATTGTTTTTAATTTCCTAAATTTTTTAGTGATGTAATTATTATTTTTAATTATATAAATATTCCAAAAATCAAAATTAAACTTGAATGGTCTTTATTAGATATAAATACACAATTTGTAATTTTTAAAAATTTTTTAAAATTACTTTAATCATTATTTTAATATAATAAAAAAAGCTAAAGTTTTTGATTTACTTTTTTTCAAAAGTAATTTTAATACGATTGTTGGAAGAGATTAAAATGATATCAAATACAATTCGAATAATTTTTAATTAGATGCATAAAAATCTTTTTTATTATATATTTAATTTTTAATTAGATGCATAAAAATCTTTTTCGTTATATATTTAATTAAAAATTATCCGAATCATGGGCGTGTTTGATATAATTTGTCGCAAAAGACTTATTAATTCGTTAAAATTACTTTCGAAAAAAGATAAATTAAAAATATAAGAATTTTCGAATTTTGTATTAACAACAAAATATGAAGAAAAATATATTTAAAAATATATTTAAAAATATATTATATTTAAAAAAATAATGAAAAAGAAATTTATTTTTGTAATGAAAAACATGTTTTTTCTTCAACGTTTATTTCCTATTAGAAAAAAAAATCGATTTTTTTTACATCTCTACTGGTATAAAACTTTTATAGTGCTTAATATAAAACTCCCGAAACAGAGATTTCAAGGAAGGCGAATTTATCAAACATTTATAGATAACGAAAATGTGTCGAGATATTACGTTTACTCACCTTAAAGCTCTCGTTATTTGGTATATAGCCGTAAACGCGACAAAGAGATTAACACTAAAGAGACCCCAATTTTTTGGAATAATGACTAAGGAATATCTGGTCCAGATCAATCCCGTGATACCCAAGGCACCAGATTGACTGACGGAGATCTTCTCCGCTGGTCTTCGAAGATCACCAAGACCGGCAAGTACGAGCCCCTGCAGAAAAAAATAATTATAATAATAAAATAATAATATTTTTTTTATTATTAATTTTTTTATAATTTTATTTTTTTATTGCATTTTTATTTTACTTTCAAAAAAATGGCGAACCTCAAGCATTATGATGTGTATTCGTTTTGAGTTTGATCGCGTTTCCCTTTGAATTTTTTTTTTTACAAATTGGAAAATGCACATAAATAAGAATTATTTTTATCGCAAAGTTATCAATGTGTACAGATATAAATAGCGAGACGCGGCAATCGAATAAACTGATGCGACTCACAGTTGATGTGTCAAGTTTTACATTTATATTACATTTTCATTTATCGCGACATTTTATGAAATGTCATTCGTCATTGAAATAAAATGTTCAACAAGATTGAATTTTAATAAAACGCATATTTTCATTCAAAAATAAAATACATTTCATTTCAAAATAAATATTTTATGTAATAAATTATTTATTATTTTATTTTGTATTATATATTTATTAGAGAGAAGAGAGAGACTTTAATAATTATATTATTAATTATATTATTAATTATATTATTAATAATTATATTTTAATAATTATTATTTACATAATTATATTTTAATAATTATTATTTACATAATATATACATAAAATGTTCAACAATACATATATACATAAAATGTTCAACAAGATTGAATTTTAATAAAACGCATATTTTCATTCAAAAATAAAACTTGTTTTACGTAATAAATTATTTATTATTTTATTTTGTATTATATATTTATTAGAGAGAAGAGAGAGACTTTAATAATATTATTATATTATTAATTTATAATTATATTATTAATTATATTATTAATAATTATATTTTAATAATTATATTATTTATATAATATTATTTATATAATATATGCAATTTTATATTTAAATATATGATATATATTTTTTACAATTGTTATAAAATTATCAAATTATAAAAGAAATTGATACAGCATGAATAAACATTTAAATTTATTTCTGGTAAATATATATGTTTTTCCAACATTACATTATGCAATTGCTTTGCAGAAGCAAGATTGGTACATTAATCATATGCAGGCATAGCATTATTCAATCATACGACATTCTTGTAACACTTTTTTTAAATCGAACTAGAAAATAAATTCTTTTAAAGACTGAAAGAAAAAAAATTGAAGTATTTATTCGAAAATCACAATAATTTATATTTATATAATAATTTATATAATAAAATTATTATATTATTATAATTTATATTTATATAAAATTTATATAATAATTTATATTTATATAATACTGTTTAAATTTAGATTATCTCGATGTTTATTAAGTTAATTTATTATAACGAATCAATAAAATTGATATATTAAAAAGATAGACATTTTTTACTGACCCATTTGAAGGCTGGTGCCCAAAAGAAGATAGTCTGCGGACCTAAAAAGGATATGGTAATTAACATAAATTATGAAGAATATATTACGACGCTCTTATAATCTACAGTGCATTAGCTAAATGTTTCATGCCTGCAACACATTTTCCTCTCAATTATCTCTTGCATACAATTCTTTAAAAATGGTCTCGTAAAGCAATTTTAGTTTAAAATAAAAGATAAATAAAAGATAAATAAATGTAGAAAATATATCTATACATAATATTCATACATATAAATGTAATAATAGATATCCACACTCAAATCTTGTGTAAAAAAATTTCCTTAATATTTCCTGATTTTTTAAATATTTTTATTCGAAATTCAAAATAAAGAGAATATTAAAAAAATTTTCTGGTACAATTTTTTAAAATAGAATTCTTTAATGTATGCGTTTTCTAATGTTTTAAAATATTAAACGTAAAAATAAAATGACTGTTAAAAAAAATTAAATAGAGATAAACATTTTTTCATTTGCCTAATATTTTCATTTTTTTTTATCACTAAAGATTACAATAAAGAATAAGTACTGTATATTTAATATTTTATTAAGACATTAAAAATATAAATATAATATATTTTAAACACAAAAATAATTTGCAATTGTTATCATTTACAATTATTATAAAAATTATCAAAAAGAAAAAATCCTTTTCTTTTAATTTATCGCGATCCTAGGAATTTTTTATAAAATTCTTTTAAATTCCTTTTAAAAATATTCAGAAAACTTCGAGCTTTTGAGAATTTCTTAAGAAATTTATTTTAATTCTTAAAATTTCTTTTTTAAATTCTCTTTAAAGAAAGAAATTTCTTAAAAAACTTGTCTCTATAAAATTCCACAAGAATTCCTTGATTCTTTCAGGGACAAGAGTAATCCTTAAAAATCTCAAATCTTTTCCATATTTTTCCAGGAATAAAGAATAAGTACTGTATATTTAATATTTTATTAAGACATTAAAAATATAAATATAATATATTTTAAACACATAAATAATTTGCAATTGTCATCATTTACAATTGTAAATTATCAAAAGGAAAGAATCCTTTTCTTTTAATTTATCGCGATCCTAGCAATTTTTTACAAAATTCTTTTAAATTCCTTTTAAAAATATTCAGAAAACTTCGAGCCTCTGGGAATTTCTTACGAAATTTGTTTTAATTCTTAAAATTTCTTTTTTAAATTCTCTTTAAAGAAAGAAATTTCTTAAAAAACTTGTCTCCGTAAAATTCCACAAGAATTCCTTGATTCTTTCAGGGACAAGAGTAATCCTTAAAAATCTCAAATCTTTTCCATATTTTTCCAGGAATAAAGAATAATTACTGTATATTTAATATTTTATTAAGACATTAAAAATATAAATATAATATATTTTAAACACATAAATAATTTGCAATTGTCATCATTTACAATTGTAACAACGAAATTATCAAAAGGAAAGAATCTTTTTCTTTTAATTTATCACGATCCTAGGAATTTTTTACAAAATTCTTTTAAATTCCTTTTAAAAATATTCAGAAAACTTCGAGACTCTGGGAATTTCTTAAGAAATTTATTTTAATTCTTAAAATTTCTTTTTTAAATTCTCTTTAAAGAAAGAAATTTCTTAAAAAACTTGTCTCGATAAAATTCCACAAGAATTCCTTGATTTTTTCAGGGACAAGAGTAATCCTTAAAAATCTCAAACCTTTTCCATATTTTTCCAGGACTAAAGAATAAAGAATAAATACTGTATATTTAATATTTTATTAAGACATTAAAAATAAAAATATAATATATTTTAAACACATAAATAATTTGCAATTGTCATCATTTACAATTCTTAAAATTTCTTTTTTAAATTCTCTTTAAAAAAAAAATTTCTTAAAAAACTTGTCTATAAAATTCCACAAGAATTCCTTGATTCTTTCAGGGACAAGAA